>APFE031307911.1:156514-193915 GCA_000404065.3 Pinus taeda | reverse complement strand
TTGTTGTTCTTTCACCTCAACAGGAAGCAGGTCATCCACGTCCTTGTCAACATTAAAAATTGATTCATCAACTGGGGCTTCCATATTCCCAGTACTTGCGGCCAACTGAATTGTGGTCTCTTTCAATTCCTTAAGTGCCTGCATAAATGGTTGGGACATGACAAGACAAATAAATAAAGGGAGAGGAAAGTTAGATAAAATGAAACACCCAAACTCAAATATAAGACCATTACCAAGGCAGGTGGAGGCTGATAAACCATTGGGGTCTGCATTTGCTCATAGGCTTCTTGCATGTTTTCGTATAATTGCCCTAAGGTTGAATTTTTCTGCATACCTTTCCGAACTGTTGTCACTAACTTGCTAAGCACCAACTGTAACAAAAGTACTTGTAAGTTACTCGTCTATAAAATGTCTGAATTGTGTCTTTGCCCTGAGAAGTTGCAATTGATAGTTCCAATTTATTGGTACCTGATGTTTGAGGGTAACTAGGCTTTTCATGTGCATGGGAGATTGAGGAATAACACCATTCGAAGGAGGTATGCCAACAAGACCACATAAAATAGTCTGCCACAATAAAAGGAAAATTTATGAATCCACTAGATATTTTTTATGGAGGTGAAAACAAAGAATGAAGATTTAGATCAAGATGTCTTTAGGAGAGCAAGAGCTCTTCCAGAATAGGGTAGCCAGTGACAGTTGAACCTAAACATGAACTCTGACAAAAATTACAACATAGTTCTAAATAATATATATTTACTGAGGTAATTTGCATACCAAAAATCCTAAGAGAAGTCGTAATGGTATGAAGAAGGTTTTCTTAAGTTGAACTCCTTTTGTTGGGCAAGTTGGGATGCAACGTTGTGATCAAAATAATAAAGCACTGCAATCATTGTTGCCGGAATGAAAGCTCCAGATATGCATAACAATGGCACATCAAGCATTTCTTGTGTGGAAAAGTAAGTACTGTTATTGCATGGAAATGAAAACAAAAAAGGAAAAAAAAATGGATTCTATGTTTTGAGGTGGTGCATGAAAGGCAAGATCAGTGCCTTATCATGTTTGGGCTATGGGAGCACGCATTTTATGTCAAAGGGAGAATCTAAAGAAGGATTATGGGTTATAAGCAGCCAAGGATCATCCCCCTGCCTTGTGTTGTTGCCACCCCCAACCTTCCAAAGTTCAAACCAACTGTCTTCCAATCAGCGGAAAGGCCACCACCACAACCTTCCAAATCACTGAAGATTTATTGTAGGATTTATTTGGATATCTTATATAATCCTCAGCAGACAGAGGTTGTATGTAATTCCAAGTCACCACCTTTCTCAATAAGACCTTCCCTTCTATAATTCTCTAGACATATTTTGTAGCCAGGGCTCTTTCCAAGCAATGGAGATTTTAAATGTCCCATGCTCACAGCTCTTTAGGAACAACATTTTTTTCCCATGAGACCCGAGGAATATTCTTTTTTCTGTTTTTCCCCAGCCCATAGGAAAAAAACACTTAGTACACACGGATGGCTTCAAGTAGGGATTTCACCAGCACTAACTTACCCCCCTTGATGATAACCATCTATTACACCATATTGACATCTCCTTTTCAACCTTAGAAACCATCCACACCCATTCTATTTTTTTGCAGTCACTGAATTTAGATAAAAACATAGTGTTGCGATTACAATTGAGATAATTGAGCACCCAGATTACAATTATTGTATTGGGGACATTGTTATTCGACTGGCATCTGTTGCAGAGCTACCAGAAGTGTCTGGTGTTTTTGAATCATCAGTTGATGATAAGGTGTGTCAAAACATCTCATCACTTGAGAATTGTATGAAAACAGAAAATGATTCAATCATTGAGAAAGATTGTAAAAGAATTAAGGGCCTTAGGTGAGGGCTGGAACGATAGCTGACTCCCGCACGACAAAAGATTTTCACTTCTGGTAACAAGGATTTTCCACTGTGCGAGAGCGAGGAGGTTGAACCCTAGCTGCCTCTGCCCTCGGTTTCGCCTCTACATCTTGGCCAGGATCTGATGCCTTTTGTTGCTACAGATGGTGCAAGGTGGTCATGCATTGGCCTCTATTTTGCTAAGATTTGGAGCGTTGAGGGAACATGGGCATGGAGGACCTCGCTGACACTGTTCTTGTTTCGTGCCGCTGCAACTTGGCTAGGTGTGTTGGGGCTTCTGAAGGCTGTTCTGTAAGATAGATGATAATTTGTTTATTTTCTGGTTTGTGTGATACATGAGGAGAGTTTGAGAGGGCGGGGCAGCAGTGACTACCCAGGCAGATTTTTCCCCCATTTCATCCCACTCTCTGTTGTCTCGGTTACTAGGATTTGAGCTTGCCTGCCATAGATTCTTTGCTCAGGAGTGTTTTCGCCTGTGGTGCTTTGGTGTCGAGTTTGAGCTGTTCGTGGTCGAGTTGGTTCTATCATCTCTCTTTTGGGGTTGCACCACTGCTATTTACTTGATGTGGTTTATAGTGGGTATGGGGTTTCTCTGTTACCCTCTATAGGACTGCTTCAGAGATTAGTATTTTGCCCCTTTGGGGTTTTTTGGCACCTGTTTATGCAAGATTGTTTGGGTCTTCATACCATTTTTTTTGTTTTTTGCCCTCAAGACTGTACTTCGGGCTTTTTCATGAATACTCCATTTGGAGTATTGAATTGTAAGTGGCTCTACTTACTATTCTTATATGCTTTTTGCATCTACAACATGTAGTTTTCCGAAATCAATGAAAATTATGCTTTTTCTCCATGGGAAAAGACTTTTTATTAATAATAAGTTGTAGATAAAAAAAATACATTTATTAAGCAAAGATTTATATATAAAAGACATACTCTTTATAGAATTATTTCATATTCAAATTATCTAAAAAGAGATTAAAAATAAGACATATGGCGAAGAATCTAATATAATTATATTTTAATTTTAATTTATAATTATCAATTCTTTAGAAGTGCAAAGCTTCCTTAAACATAAAACTTGTAATATACATCACATATGTTTATTATAAATTTGATATACATAATATATGTATATGGAGTTGTCTATAATGCGCCTTTTTGGAGATTCTGGTGACGGAATCGAGTGGAAGAAATTGAGGTTAAATCTTGATTTGTTGCAGTTAAAATGGTTTTTTAACTGCATATTTGGATTCAGCACTCTGGAAAATCTCTGGGACACTTTGATTGTGCAGAAACTAGCTATCAAACTTGCGATTCCAATAAATTGCTGCCGAATTTTGGCAGGAAAAACCCACCAGAAAAACTTTCAAAAAATCGTGTTATAGACAAGTACTATGTATATTATAAATTTGATTTTTATAAACTTACTAAATATCATTTTTAATTTCTTAAATATTATCAAGAAGTACATTTAAGAAATTACAAAATAAAATGAATAATAAAAAAATAACAATATTGAAGGATAAAAAATACTAATAAAAAGAAGACTATTCTTATAACCAACAAAAACCACATTACGAAAATGTTATTATTTTTGCTTTCCTACACATTACCACCCGGTGACTTTTTTTTTTAATTTTTTAAGAAAATCTAAAAAAATATTCATTAAAAACGAGAAAACACTTAATATTATATTCAATTCAGTCATATAATATCAAAATCAAAATGCAAACATTTTACATAAATTACAACAATAAATATATAAAAATTAGTACACAAAACAATTCATATAAAGAGATAATTTAGTAAACCAGGGGTGCCTATTTTACATCGTAGTCAATGTGTACATGGTACACGTATACTCAAGAAATGGTACATTTTGTCACGTGAATGAAACGATATAATGTGGAATCCACATAAGTGATGTTGATTGGAATTATGTTTTGGCTCGTTCAATTTTTGATGTTTCAAAATGTTGCACTCTCTTTGTTATAAGTTTATAGTTGGTTTTTGATATGTTTTTCAATTTACTTGGTTCATCATAGAGGATTATGAGTTTGAGTTATAAACTTTTATATATAAAAACAACTTTATGATTTTAAATAAAATATAAATTATAATCTTGGCTGCTGCATCTAAACTACGAATAATTAAGTGAACCAGCGCTATAATTTTATACGGTACCGGTAAATCGATGTGTTTTCTCCTTTTTGTAGTTCTTATGATATAACTTGAGGAGGTTCCTTTTCTTCCTCTAAGGGGCGCTCCAAGGAGTATTATGTTTTATATTTTTTTGGGTATTTTTTTACAGTATGGAGTCAGGGATGGAATTTGACGGGCATTTTGCCCATCATAAGGCTTTTTGCACATATTTGATGGCTGGAATTTGTCATTCCCCGTTTTGAGTGACGTGCCTGGAAGAGTAAAAGACGGATTTTTGAAGTTTGGAACTTTTTCCAAAACGTTTTTATGCACCAAACGTTCTTACGCGGCAAGTTTTTTCATATAACAGGGTATTTTTTGGGCAAGTTTTTTTAATTGAATATATACTAAATTCTAATCAGCCTTGGTATAGTTACAACTTAAGCCTTTTTATTTTTCATACAACAGGGTATTTTTTGGGCAAGTTTTTTTAATTGAAAATATGCTAAATTCTAATCAGCGATCAGCGACGGTAACCAATAAACATATTAAATTACGGATTGCATTATCTGGAATCTGAGTAGAGTAAGAACGGTAACTTTCCAGATGGTATATAGAATCACAATCCACCTTGCTTTCTGCTACTTTTACAGAATGTACACCGCCTTGCTTTTATAGAAAATTTGCAAATCAAAGCCAATGTGAAAGCCTTGTTAATATTGTTGGTGGCTGGCTTTATCCTTAAATTGCACCGGCCCAGAAGAGATTTGCGCTGTCTACTTCCCTGACACTTTCTCTCAAGGCATATGCCCATACAGACTTACCTTGCACGCCCAGTTCAAGATTGACTCCAAGGAAACTGCCAGGAAACTGCAAATTTGCGCTTGAGGTTAGTGATTGATTTTTTTGTTCTTCAAACACTGTGGGTCTGATTGTTGCTACCTTTTAATTTTTGATTTAATAAGTAATTTAATTTTTTATTTCACAAGAAATTAGATTTGTATGTGTAACTGCTCACAGCGCTTTAAAACAAGGGTTTATCATTATGTAGAATATGGTTTCTTGGCCTAGAAATTGACATTCCACTTAAAGTTTCTTTTGGTTTTCAAAAAGCTTCTGGGTTTTTAAACTTATTTTACAGCGAATCAATCTGTTAAAACTTCAATCCACAGTGATAAAAACAAAAAATTATTTTTTGTTTTTAAAAAGATTCTTGGTTTTTAAACTTATTTACAACGATAAATCTGTTAAAACTTTAACTGAGGGCGAAAAAAACAAAATTTTAATTTTAATGACTATATTTAAAATTCCTAAATTTTAACTTATAACCTTTTAGGGAGAACAATAGATTTAAAATAACTAACCAAAATAGTGCTCCATTTTGACTGCTAAAAACAATGCCTTCTCAGGCATGAATAGTTACATTGATGATCACTGATGTAAAAAGAAATTGAAGATATCATTTGAAATTTTTTTCATGTGTTGTTGTTATAGGTTGATGGCACATGAAAAATGCCGTCAAGGTTGAAAAAATACCACAGCTTACCAATCTTGTAGAAAATGTGGTAAAAGATGTGATGCCTTTGGATTTTATCATTTTGGTACTATGGCATATCTTTTCTCGCTTTATTCTTCTCAAGATGCATTTAGATACAAGGATATTTTTTTACACATATATGTGATTCCCTTCTTTATTTGGCTTTAATGCATAACTTTCGTGCAACATGAAGCATTCCATTGCTTTCATTGTCATTGGAGCAATGGAATTTAGAAACTTGTAAGTTGTGACATTAGTTTGGTGTAACTGGGATTTTTGAGTAAACCATTATTTATGTATATGTATAAATTAATAATTTGTTTCCAAATGTATTTCTCTTATTGGATGGTTGGAAGTTGGTGGTACATTCTTATGCCTTTTAAGGTGTCATATATTTATATTTTGTATCAAACATTATATTAGATAATCTCATAAATTATCTTTGAATTTGCATGGAACTTAATCTTATTAGGCATCTAAATATTCATGTGGCATAATGTAAATTGTTGGATTTAAATGATAATTTAAATATATGAAATGGAAAACCATCAAGCGTTTTACCTTGGACTGATTATATACTTTAAATGAGCAAATTTCAAATGTTCAACACTTTTTATTGAAACCTCCACAATTGAGTTTTTTCCTTAAGATAAATATATGAAAATTTTCAACATAATTATTTATTGAATGGTAATTTTTTAATCAAAACTTTATTAGTGAAGGGTTAATTTATTATGAGAACATCATTCTTTAAGGGCAAAATTTTTAATATAATGTTTTTTTGACAAGAAGCATAAAGACCCAAAACGTAAAAAAAAAATTGTATGACCGGTAAAGAGAAATCCAAATTCCTACCCTGTATGGAGCTATCATTCGATGCCATTATGGGAAATAGTGATATTCCTTAAAAATATATAGGTTATATGATTTATTTTAAAAAAGATTACTAAATATTATTTTTAATGGTCAGACTCATGTATTGTCCAATTGTAACGTTCATTAAATATAATGAGGCACCACATGACATTAAAGTTACATTGAAATAAAGACGCAAACAGATTTGGCACCGACACGTATAACATGCATGCAATGATTAATAACGCCTGAATTGAAAGCTCAACTCTTTATGTCTTTCGTTGTTTTCGGATCCAGCTGCAAGCTTGCTTAATGGTGAGAGCCTGACAGAAGAACATTCTCCCCGAGAGCCTCCTTTAGTTTGCGAAATTTGATATGGACTTTGCTCTCATCTATTTGCAGAATTTATTGTCAAGATTTATGCCTGAATGCTTACGAAATAATCTTCGTCATCCCAGATTCTGTAAAGTCTATGACAGAATACCAAAAGATGTCAAACCATCAGAGGAAACTTTCTTCTACGCAACCAGCTTTTGCGCCGCTTATCTCAGACGGGAAACTGCTTCTTGCTTGTTTCAGGTAGAACACGAAATCTCCTTAGGGAAAATGGATGGAAGCATCATTGTACACTGGCATGAAAACAATTCTTGATTGTTTCAAAATGACTTACGGAAAATGGAAGGAAACACCATTGTACACTGGCATAAATTCATAGGAATAAACGTTCTCGATAAATAATGTGGAAGCCTCTTAAATGTAAAAGGAGGATATTCACCGAAATGGCACACTAGCATAAATTCAAATGCAGATATGTTGTCCATAAGTAAATTGGAAGCCATGCCAAGATAATGAAAATTTGTAATTGAACTCAGTAGTTGAGATATCTACGATGAGTATAATAACCTACATAAGCACAATATTATTTTTCTGTGTGCAAAGGATACTCTTTCTCCATCTGAAGTAGAAAAGCGTACTCATCCTTTGCGGTACTTAATGTGGAGGAGAAGGAAAATAGCAAAGAGGAAACATCTAACTATTAAATCTAGTAACGAAAACAAACCTAGAATTTTTAGCAAACAACCTAGAAACTTTTTCAATGTTTTTCATTTTCCTCTGATTCCAAATTTGAAACTTCAATTGTTTTAAGCCCAGAATCATAGAAATCTAAATATAACCTAGAATTTTTAGCAAACAACCTAGAAAAGTTTTCAATGTTTTCCATTCTCCTCTGATTCCAAATTTGAAACTTCGATTGTTTTAAGCCCAGAATCATAGAAATCTAAACATGACTAAATTTTAATGCAAACACAAAGAAAATTTGAAATGCTTCAATATTTATGAAAACCAGCAAACAGACAAATAATTCAAATTATATCTACATTCAAATTAATTGTTAGTGAAAACTCAATGCTATATGCATACCACAAGAGAACCTAACTTAAACTCATAAGAGTAACGTTCAGGAAAGTTTTTTACAGTGCTTTAAAAGAAATACATAGCATCCCATTCCAACTGGTTGGATAAAATAAAAGAGTAATAATGCTACTCGACCAGATAGCACAGTGAGTGAAGGAATAAGATCAACATTGATTTGAAGACCAAGTATACGACCAACGAGGAAAATTAAAATTGTATAAGTTCATAATAAAGCAGCAAACTTGGAAAAGAGAACAAAAATTATTACATGAGTGAAATAGATACAGAGGGTGAATATATGGTACTAGGTTGAGTTAAGGTATCTCCCTAATTGATAAGGATCCCGTAGTACCATGATAAAATTATCCAATAGTACAATGAAAGAATTATATAGACTCTATTTTGGTAGAATTGTTTAAGCTGAGCTCCATTCATAGTACATAACTGAACAATAGTTATATTGTAGTATCTAGAGTTATTGAAATTATCTATTAGATTGTTTCTAGAACATGCTTTGCTCTGCTTTAACAATATATAATGTGCTTTGTACAGTGTTAAAGTTCTTTCAATCTCTGTAATGTGCTTGAGGAATTGCTAGTGTTTGTGGATTAATAGATAATAAGCTAAAAATACTTGTAATCTTATATAAGATGAAGCATTTCTAACATAGTAAATCACATGTGCATCAAGATTTGATGGCTTAAGAATGCATAGAGAAAAGAGATAAAAATGGATCAAAGATGCATTTACAAAAAGTAAATATCCGTCAGTAGGAGTGGTTTTAAGAAATAATAGCTTAAAGTAATTGCAAATAAATTGAAGAAAGATAGGTGGTAAAAAATTCCTTACTTTACTTAATCAAATAAAACAGTTTCAATAACATTTAAACTGTATTAACTACAAATAAAGAAATAAGATTCAGTGAACAATTTCGAATTACTTTCGAATTACTGATAAGGTTGTTCACTATTTTGCAATGGCCTAAATCATGCTCTTTATTCTAGATTTTTCAATCTAAAAATGCAATGCTTCCCATTCTGGTTCACAACAAAAGTTAATTCAAGAAAACTTACAGTATGTTGCACTTTCAGCATAATAGCTTTAGTCTGACAAAAATTGACAAAAATTACCTTAGAAAGTGGAGAAACATTCCTAGGATTGGCAGCAAACTCCACTGAGAGCTTTGAACTGGTAAATTTAATTAAAGGTACCATGTGGATTGTGGAGTACAAATATTTATCCTGGAAAAGGCATATATCCTCCCTCACTCAAACTATGTATGGATGGATTTGTTCAGAAAAAAGAGGAGGTAACAACCAGTGAATCCTACAGCAATTCATCTAGCGCTATGATAAAAGGCTCAAGCAAATGAATCTGCAACTAGCCTTTCATTCTCGGGCTAATGCACACTGTCTCGACGAGGAATAGAACTGTTATTTGGAAATATTCGCGTATGCTATATACCTTTACCAACATATTATAGACATGGAAATCACTGGATAAAAGGCGAAGCCCACCATAAACGAGGAGTAAAATGATGCCATTGACGAGACCAAAAAGAAAAGGCTTACCACATCGTAAACTAGGAGTAAAAGTTACCATTGACAAGACCAAAAGCCGACAAACAGCAAAGGCTGACGTATGGCCTGGAAAAAAGCTACCTACAGATGGGTAGGACCCACATAAAGGGGCTTAATTTCTCGCACTCAGCCAACAATTCTGTCAAGTACCGACTGTTGTTGCTGCTGCAGTGGCATGAGCCGTTCAAATCCAAGAAACCATGGATACCAAAACAAGAATAAGTGGATTGAAAATGCAAGAATATCGCACCGAAACTGCTGCTAAATAGAAAATTAAGATTTGTGAACTATGATCAAAAATCCTATTTCAAAACAATTTTATACATGATGAATTCATGAAAACAGGGAGACGGGAGCCATATACACCATGAATCCGGATTTCATGAAAACAGCGGGTTGAATCTGTGAAAACAGGGAGCCACCCTCCATTTGGAAAAAATTAAGCTCCTCCCTCCATTTCAAAACAAATTTAACCTTCCAAGACCAAATCGATCCTCACAATTTCACTACCAAACCAGAAAAACCAAACCGTAAATCAGAAATGGCGATTTTGATCTCCCAAACTAGGAGCAAATATCAAAATGGGGTGATTTTAAGAAAATCCGATTCGGTTAGGGTATCCTCCCTGGGCGAAAATAAAAAAAAATAAATTAATTTTTAAATAAAATGAGGCTAATTATATAAAAAAGTTTTTATTATTTTAATTAAAAATTCGCCCCATTAAAATATAAAAAGCCTTAAATTTCGCCTTTGGGTGATTATTAGCCCCTAAAATTACCCCTTCTTGCATACTTCCTATAGAAGCTCACAAATGAGGTTTCTTTATAGCCAAACTCTGTGAAACTCTTTGGAAGGGTGTTAGGGACCTCTTAGGCCCTCTCTGAACCTTCCCGACCTCTTCCAAGCATTTCTCCTCGCTGATCCACCTCTGCACAGTCAAGAACAGTGAAAGCCTATGCATGATAATTCTGACAACTTATTCAAAAATACAAAAATATGTTTTCTTCAGATAGAGGTAGTCTAGACACATGTATTTTACCTTCTTAGAAGTAATGGAATCTCTTTCAGTAGCTTGCATTCTCTTCTTTGCATTAGTAGGACTAGTTGGTAGAATCTGGGTTTGCTAGGGTTTGCGCTTTCTTTCAGCTTTTCAGTTTCTTTTCACAAGCAGATTAGCTTCCTTCGAGTTAGCTTCCATCCATCAGTTAACAAGATTCTTCTCAAAGCTCATAGAAGTTGGCTTGAGCCCCTAGCAGATTTGTGCCAGCTGACCACGTGACAACTACAGTAAGAGCTAGTACTTGTGCATACAGCACCGTCGCTTCCAAGTTTGTTATGAACTACCGGGCTGATAAAAGTAAAGAAAGGAGTCCCAGGAGTTGCAGCATTATTGCTGCAATACTGGAGCCCACCATTCTTTTTGGCGCCATTGCCGGGGTAGCGTCAGAGTATTTTTGATTGCTGCTTTTCTTTTATTTTCTACTACAACCTTTTGCTGAGTAGTTTATTTCATTTCCATTCTGCAATTTCATTTCCGCAAAAGTAGAGTAGACATTTCCTTCTTTCGTAGATTAGCATTTTGATTCCGTAATTTCAATTCTGCAAGCGTAGCTTAGCATTTTAATTCCGCAATTTCAATTCTGCAAGCGTAGCTTAGCATTTCAATTCCGCAATTTCATTCCAGCAAAATAGATTAGTCCTTTCCTGTTTTCATTTCCATTCCACATTTTCATTTTAGCAAGATAGTTAGTTGCAGTTCAATTTATTTTAGTTTTGCAGGTACTAGTAGAAAAAGAAAAAGAAACCAAAAAAAAAAATCTTTCCATTTCATGCCTCATAGGAATAGAGATAAAACTAGAAAACTCCTACCCAACACCCCCACCACATCACTGAGTCAACCTTCTCTCTTCTTTGGTAACTTTGAGCCAGAAGAACCTATAGGTGAACCTCCTGAGATATACGAAGATCCTATAACAGTAGAAGAGTTAGAGAACATTACGTCTGAAGCCATGGCTAAAAACCGAAATGGTAGAAGAGAAGATGAGAGAATAGAAGGTGCCTTTACCATCCGAGAGACTAATGGAGACATGAAAATGAAAAACATAAGTCTGTCAGCTTTACCACACTTCCATGGATTGACTACTGAAGACCCTGATACCAACCTGTTTGAGTTTGTTGTCCTTTGTCGAACTTACGACTATGCTGAGGACGAGCAAAAGTTGAAACTCTTTCCCTCTACCCTTAAGGATGCAGCGTTATGCTGGTTCATGGGGTTACTTGGAAACAGTATCACCACTTGGGCTCAGATGCAGCAAGCTTTTAACATCAAATACCGGGACTACTATAGGTCCAAGGAAACCAAGGGAGAGATCTTCCGGATGACCATGGGAAGTGATGAGTCTTTAGAAGATTACGAGGAAAGGTTCCAGCTTAGTTATAAACGGGCCAGGTGCACACTTGAACCGGAATCTCTGAAGCTGGTTCTGCTCCGAGGACTCCCTGAAGACCTTCTAGATACCCTTCACATGCTGGCTGGAGGGGACATCTACCAACTACCTTATGAGGACATAAAGACTGTGTTTAGAAACCATTCTAGGGCAGCCCGGAAGAGAGGTAGTGGGAATCCACTTTCAGCTAGTACCACCTTCTCCAAGTATGAGATTTCTAATCAGATGGAAGGTCTCAAAAGTGAGATGAGATAGACTATTTCCATGCAACTTGATACCTTCCGAATTCAGCAAAGGAAAGAGGAAGCTAAGAGGGCTTTGGCCATTTTTGTCCCAGATGCATGAGGAAGCACCCTAAGAATGAGTGTCCATTGCACTCAGTAGAGGTATGTTTCGTTTGTGAGGAGGACCACCCCACCAACCAATGCCCTACCTTGCCTAGATTTAAAGCCATGTACCTAGGGACTGAGACGGCTACTGAACCTCTCTACTTCCTCAACCAAAGGAGACCACATGGGCCCAGACCTTACTAGCAGGGGATACAAGGGACATCCCAAGATTATTATAACCCCAACCAATCCGCTCATATACCTTCTTGGGCCCCCCCTGCTCATCCTTCATGGTCGACACCTCCTTCGTGGTCTTATCCATCTCCATACCATAGTCAACCTACTTCTCATTCATTTCACTCACATGCCCAGCCACAACCTCAGTGGAATGCACCTCAACTGGGGTGGAGGCCTCAATACAACCCTCCTCCCACCATTTTGCCTCCACCAGCGGCTCAACCACAACCATTACTTGTTGCTCCTCCAAGACAACCCTAGATGCCTGCTCAACCGAACCGGAACCCCAACAACAGACAAGCCCAACAAGTATATACTGGGGAGACAACATGCCCTACCTATGTTGTGGACATCCAGGAGATCAACCTGCGATCTGGGAAGGTCCTTCCAGAGTGCCAATATCCTCCCCTAGAGGAGGAGGAAGAGAAACAGGAAAGTGAACCCAAACCCATTCCACCCTTTCCTGAGAGACTAACAGTAACCACACAACCCAACCCAGAGGAGACTGAGCTTCTGGGAGAACTCAAGCAGTTGTGTGTGAAAATACCACTTCTCCAGGCCATAAAATATGTACTGATGTACAACAAATTGATTAAGGAGAAGTGTTTCAGGCACCCAGGCAGGTGAAAGAGAGATGCCTCAACTATCAATGTCATAGGACTACTGTCTGATCTTATGCTGGGGCAAGTAACCTGTCCAGTGTATTTGGACCGTGGGAGTCCTGTAGTTGATGTTCACATCAATGGAACCATACTCCCCCACACCTTGATTGATCTAGGGGCTGCCATTAATGTGATGACCAGGGACACCATGCTTAAACTCAACCTTCATAGTTCCTTAAGGAAGACCTCAACAGTACTGCAGTTGGCAGACCGCTCCACCGTGACTCTCGAAGGGATTGTGGAAGATGTCCTAGTCTCTGTTGACTCTTGGGAGTACCTTGCAGACTTCTTGGTCCTTTAGCCAAAGGAAAAACTCACTGGATATCCCCTCATTTTGGGAAGGCTTTGGCTAGCTACTGCAGATGCTTACATCAGCTATCGAGCGGGAAGCATGACCATCAAGAATGGGTCTATGTCCAAATAGCTGGTCCTATACCCTCCTGCCCAACCTATGCTAGAACATGACTTACAACTCTGGTTGGAAGAAGGAGATGAGGACGAGGTCTACTCTGCATCATTGTGCACAGTGGAGGCCACAAGGGGAGGTCCTGAAACCGAGAATGATTTGATTGAGAACTTAATCCAAAATCCTCCTCCCGGTGCACTATCCTTAGAAGAGTTGGTGGAAGATACCTAAGCCAGTGCTTTAGTGGACCTCTGTGTGACTAATCTGACCTCTCCTAGAGTTAAGAATGTGGAGTTTGGCCCTGAAAGAACTTTAAAGATCAACTCCTCTCTCTCTCCCTCTCAGGAAAAAGAGCTATGTAGCCTTTTGAACCGCCACTTGGAGGCTTTTGCTTGGAGCTATAAGGAAATGAAAGGAATCCATCCTTTGATCTATACCCATCATATTTACATTAAAGAGGACTATAAACCAGTCAGGCAACCTCAGAGGAGAATGAATCTAGCCCTTAAGGACATCCTTCAAGAGGAATTGAAAAAATTGTTGGAAGCAGGATTCATCTACCCCATCTCGGACAGTGAATGGGTTTCCCCTCTGGTGTTGGTACCTAAGAAAAATGGGAAGTGGAGAATCTATGTAGATTATAGAGAACTGAACAAATCCACCAAGAAAGACCACTTTCATTTGCCTTTCATAGATCAAGTGTTGGATGGACTAGGAGGGAAGAAGTTCTTCTCTTTCCTAGATGGGTTCAGCGGGTATAATCAGATCCAAATCAGCTCGGAGGACCAATATAAGACCACCTTCACTTGTCTAGGGGGTACCTTTGCCTACTGACTCCTTCCCTTTGGGCTATGCAATGTTCCTGCCACTTTTCAGAGAGCTGTATTGAGGATCTTTGCTGATCTGGTTCATGATTCGATGGAAATCTATATGTTTGGCTTTACTCCTTACGGGTCTAACTTCCAAGAAGGCTTTTCCAACCTGGGAAAAGTTTTAAACAAGTGCATTGAGATGAAATTGTCCCTTAGTCCTGAAAAATGTGAATTCCTGATGACTGAAGGGACCGCGTTAGGTCATACCATTTCTCGTCAAGGATTACAGGTGGATCCTAACAAAACTGCTAACATAAAAAAGGTTCCACCTCCTCAGAAGGTAAGAGATGTTCAGAGTTTCCTAGGCTTAGTGCGATATTATAGAAGATTCATTAAAGATTTCAGCAAGCTAGCCTCGCCATTGTTTGGCCTCTTAGGAAAAAATGTTGAGTTTAAATAGACTGACGACTATCAAGGGGCTCTGAATGAGTTGAAAGATAAGTTAGTGTCTGCCCCGATCTTGAGAGGCCCAAATTGGGCCCTACCTTTCCACATCCACACTGATGCCTCGAACAAAGCCATAGGGGCAGCCTTAGGACAAGTTGACGAGAAACTTCCATATGCCATATACTTTGTCAGCAAAAACCTGTCCAAGGTAGAAATGAACTATACTGTGACCGAGAAAGAATTCTTGGCCATAGTCCATTCCTTGAACAAGTTCTGACACTACATCACTAGTTATCAAACATTTGTACATACTGATGATGTTGCAATTAGATATTTAATGAATAAGCCTGATGTAAATGCTTGTATCATTAGATGGTTACTTTTGTTGCAGTAGTTTGATTTGACTATCATCGACAAACTGAGTAAAGAAAATGTTGTTGTTGACTTCTTGTCTAGATTAGATTTGCCTGTAGGTGAAGAAGGAATGGTGGATGACCAGATGCCAGATGAACATTTGTTTGCTATTTCAGTACTCTCTCTGTGGTTTGCTGATATAGAAAACTACTTGGTCTTAGCACAATTCCCTCCGTATCTATCCTCAAAGGAGAAGAGCATAATCGTGAGGAAGAGTGTCCCATTCACTTGGATCGAGGGAAACCTATTCAAACTTGGCCCGGATCAGATCTTCAGGCGTTGTGTTAGGGAGGAGGAAGTCTTTGACATTCTCCTAACCTGTCACAATGGACCCTGTGGAGGCCACTTTGCAGCAAAGAGGACTACGTTCAAAATTCTACAGGCAGGCTACTATTGGCCCACTCTTCATGAATATGTTAGAAGATACATCAGCCATTGTGACTGATGCCAGAGGATGGGGAAATTGACTCCTAGGGATGAAATGCCTCTCCAACCTCAAATGACTCTCGAGCCATTTGAGAAGTGGGGCATGGATTTTGTGGGTCCTATCAACCCTCCTTCAAGGCAAAAGTCTTACATCATTGTGTGCACTGACTACCTGACAAAGTGGGCAGAAACAAAGGCAATCAAAGCAGCAACAGAAGAAAAGGTGGTTGAGTTTTTAAGAGAAAATATCTTCTACAAATTTGGCTACCCAAGAGAGTTAGTCACCGATCAAGGAAGCCAGTTCACCTCCAACTTAATTAAAGACTTGCTTGTTCATCACAAGATGAAGCATAGGACTTCCACCCCATATCATCGTCAAGCAAATGGGCAGGTGGAAGTCACTAATAGAGCATTAGAAGGGATTTTGACTAGGGTGGTGAGCAGTAGCAGAAAGGATTGGGCAGATCGCCTGGTTGAGGCCACTTGGGCCTACAACACCACTTGGAAGACCACAACCAGTTTCACACCTTATGAGCTGGTCTACGGGAAGAAAGTTCTGCTGTCAATAGAGTTCAAGTACAACACATTGAGGATGGCAACTCACCTGGACCTAGATCTTATCCATGCTCAATGTGAAAGGTTATTGGAGCTGAATGGGTTAGATGAACACAAAATGCAGGCCCTCCTCCACTCAGAAGTGGTTCAACTTCAGAGGAAGATATCGCATGACCGACACCTTAATGAAAATAAATTCCAGCCAGGAGATTGGGCACTGGTGTATCACTCCAGACACAAGGATTTCAAAGGGAAGCTAAGGAAAAGATGGCTAGGGCCATATACAGTGGAGAAATGCAATGACAATGGTCAGTCCTTATCAGGACCATTGATGAAGAATCCATCCCCATGCTCTTCAATGGGCATCAACTGAAGATCTACAGGAAACCCCTTTCGAGGCAGAAGTTCATTGAGACTGTGGAAAAATTAGTGCTGGTAATAGAGAAGGGTTTTGCCTTTGTTCTGGCCACACCCTGATCATCATGAAAAAAAAAAGGAATACAAAGATCCCTGGACAAAAACCTCACTGAGGTGCCCAGGGCAGGTAGTAAGGGTGAAAACCTCATGGAGGCGCCCCTGCTGTCTCTCATAAAATAAAGAATTTGAATAAAAATAACTTTGGGTGAAAACCTCTCTGAGGTGCCCAAGGCATATAGTAGGGGTGAAAACCTCATGGAGGCATCCCTACTCTCTCTCTCTCAAAAAAAAAGAAAAAAGAAAAAAAAGAAAGAAAAAATAAAAAATAAAAAGAAGCAGGTTTAATCTCTGAAGAATTATTGCTGGTTGTAGGAATACAATGCAGAAAGGAGGCCTCCCAAACCAAGGACAAGGGTCCGTACTAAGTTACTAGGCATCCTCACAGACACTCCCTCCATGGACACTCACTTTTTTCAGGATTTGGACACAATCTGGTCGAGGTTCAACCTTCTACAGGAAGTTTCAGGGCTTTCTACAAGAAGTTCTGCATTTCTACAGGAAACATCCTGTAGAGCCTTTGGGCAGGCTAGAATCAATTCTGGAGAGGGATTTGAAGCTTGAAATCTATTGATGGGGCATGCAACCACCCTTTTATTCCATCCACCACTTGTTTCATCTCCTTCCACCGCCATTGCAACAATCTGGTTTTGTATTCCTGCACAGTCATACAAGAGTTCTGTTTCCTCAGATTAATTTTTTTTTTTCTCTAAGTGAAAAATCAAGCATGCAGAGGCTCGCACACTCTACCTGTCAAGGCTCCATCAAGACCCTTCATCCGTGAACGAAATCCTGCTCATTTCAGCATGCATCCCAGGAGGAGAAGCAGCTACATGATGTCCTACAGGAATCCTGTAACAGCTGATCTGGCTGGAGCACATACTATGGAGCCACCAGCAGCTCAAATCAGACAAAGCCGGTGCATGTAGCATCTATAACCAGAGGGTTGGGTCCCAAAGTCTTCCATCCAGTATCAGCCAATGAAAAAGGAGCTCCAGCGCCCGTGCATGAAGTAGTAGCAAGAAAATCCAACATTCCACGTCCCGAAGCCTGCAGAACACGTCCACGGCCACACAGGTAAGTGTCTAACCTTATTCGTCAAATTGCATGGACTATACTCTAAAATTTGCATGACTGTGAAATGTGCGGATTGAACAAGTTCGGTGGCCAGTTAACTGGCCACCCACAACCAGTCAGATGGCCTCGTGGGATCTGAACGAGCCCGATTATGCCAAAGGGACAGGCAGTTGACACGTGGGAAGTGTCCAGTCGAGGAGAATCGATAATGTGACAGAAATGGTGGCGGTTAATGGCAGAGAAAGGATTTGGTGGTCAGAGACATTCCAAAGAATGATGGCCGTAATGTTGGCTAACAGATCGGCCTAAACAGCTCACCCCCGCGCCATGAATTGCGCAGTAATTCAAATTTCTCGGCCGAATAACTCACGGTGAACCGCTGTCATTCACACTTGCAACAGTTTTTGCAGCAGAGTACGCGTCCTCCTCCTCTTCAGTTTGTTAGCCTGAGCTTCTTGGCCCATTCCAATGTCCTTCCGCGTCTCAAAATTGTCTAGAAGCACCGTGACATCCTCCAGAAGCCGGAAAAGCTTTCTACAGGAAGGAGCTCTACAGGAAACCTGGCATAACAGAGAAAACTGGACTTTCTATGTCGAAGTTGGCAATTCGAAGAGAGGTAGGCCCAAACAAACCATTCCCATACATGATATTTCTAAAGGTGGTGAATTTGACGTGCTGGAGTAGGAAAATTAAAAGCAAGTTTGCCTATGAATCAAAATAGCAGTTTTCTTGTGGTTGCATGAAATTTCTTCGTGGGTTTGCCTTCAAGATTTTCTCCACGGGTCCTGAAGAAAATTCCTCCTGTAAATAAGTTAAAACACTGTCAGGGCTAACTTGTGTGAAAAAATGTGAATTTTACATGGTTATATGTATGCTGGGGGGTGGAACTGAGCTTTGCACTCTGTTTAGGGAAACCAGAGTCGTCCTTTTGTACATGGGCAGTCGAGTTTAAAACTGGGGAATTGATACAAAGTGACCTGAGGGATACTGTTTTCAACATTCTGAGGAGAAAATATACATAGAACTCCCTTTCTGATCAAAGCACAAGCCAGAACAGAGCATTTTTCACCATGCCAGGAGGGTTATCAGAAAGGAACCCTCGGATTCCAAGAAACTGCGAGAAACTCCTAAGGTGGTAGACCTATTTACTCATGAAAATTGGATGACCTTCTGTGAAAGAATTCAAGGTCATGATGAAAAAGTAATAGAGGAGTTCCTAAGGTCCTTGAAGCCTAAATCAAAGACACTAGCCACTGTAAATTCCAGAGGGTTGGCCCTAAAGCTCACCCCACAACTCATTAGCAGAGTCACCGATCTACCATTAGGGATACCTTGGGATAAAGAGGAGAGGAAGTTGGGCTAAAAGGCTGAAAAGGAATTCTTCCTACCAAAGGAACAGTTTTGAGAGGATAAGAATGGTGTCTGGAGAACCAGCCTACAACCATTTTGGAGCGAAGTCAGCCTTCAGATTATGCAATATATTATCTGTGAGGGGTGGTTCAGTATTGTATATTGGTTATGACTTCTGTTTTCTAACTGAACTTAGGCACAAGATGGATTTACCTACAGAACAAAAGTTGAGCATCCCCTACTTCCTCCTACAATCCTTGATTGAGTGTGCCACAGAACTGAAGGAAGGGACACCAGACCAGCTAGCCCATCATGGGATTATCAAGCTCCTAGTAGAAGATGCACTCCATACCTATATTGTCCCTCTCTCCTGGGAGATTTTTCACAATATGTCTAAGGATGATGATATCTGAATTTTGGCTGAGGAACTCACTTCCTCCAGCAGCGAGGAGAAGGAGCACATTGAGACAGAGAAGAAAGTCAAGGGCCAGGAAACCCTAGGCATACCACCAAAGCAAGGACAAAAAGAGAAATGAGAGAAAGGCCAAGCTGCTGAGGCCAAAACAGTGGGTGGAAAAATGACACAAACACCCAGGGAGAAGAGACTGCAGAGCAGGGAAGAAAGGACTGAAAAAGTCCAAGAAAGTGAAGGCACACCTAAGGCAGGCACAACCAAACTAAAGGAGAAGGCACCCCCAGCCAAGCAGGCCAAAACAGTGCCAGCTGGTTCCACAGGAAGACAGAAGGCCATTTCTATAGGAAGTCCAAAAACTGCTTCTATAGGAAGCCAGAAAATAGTCAGCACAGGACTCTCTACAGGAAGTCTGGAAAAATGGCAAGGGAAGGAAGAACCTCCTAAGATTCTAGCTACGAAGGCAGCAGCTATGCTGCCCGCCCTCAGCACATCCCCAAAGCAAAAAGAAAAGCAGAAGAGGGAGCCTTCCATGTATTTTAAGGCAAGAAGAAGCACGAGGATTAAAACTGGTAGACCAAAAGAGAAATAGTCCAAAGGACCAATTACAATTGAAGACACCCCATCCAAACAAAAGACATCCATCACATATGAGAGGGGAAGCCCGAAGACATCCACATGGAAAGAAAGGATGGAAAACTTGAACTGAGAGGCCTCTCTAAAGGATGTTAAGGCTGCTCTACAGGAAACATTGGCTTGGCTGAAGGAGACCAAAAAGATGGAGAAAAAAGCAGCCAAGTCATCACCGGAGGAAGAGAAGGCTGATACCATTATGGAACCAAGCCCTCAGCCTAGCCTGGGCTCTTACTATAACTTCTTAGAGGCTGGGAAGATAATTCCCCAAAAATTCACATTGCCACTTTTCCTAGCACTAGAGGAAGAAAGAGTGAGGACCCACACTTGGATGAAGATCGCTAAATCCAAGGGTGTGGCAGATATAGGTCCTCTGGAGGAAAAGCTCAAGGAGGCCCAAAGAGAATTGGCAAGGGTATGACATGTGGAGAGCTACCAGCAAGCCAAGCTACGAGAAGAGAATGAGCTGCTTAGACAACAGCTATAGTTACAAGGACAGAGGAAGGAAGACATGCCTCACCTCTTGAGAGAAAAATAGCAACAGGAGGAGGCTGCAACAGCCAAAGATACCACAGAAGAACCTCAGAGAAAGGAAGGAATGCAAGCTGAAATTGAGACACTAAATCGGCAACTACAGGAAAAAGAATTGCAAGCAGGCCTAGAGATACAGTCTCTCAAACAACACATACAAGAGAAGGAGGCCCAACTGGCCTGCATGGCCAGTTGGGCAATGGAAGCTCTGCAGTGTAGGTAGCCAACCAAATCCTACACCCTATACCTCAAGGATTAGTGGCTGCAATTTTAGATCAACACTTTGGCACAGAGAGGTATCACTCAAATCCAAAACCCCCAACAATTCATGGCTTTATGTAACAGCAGTTCGTCAGAAGACAAGGCCAAGCTATCAGAGTTCTACCTTCATAATTTGGCCCTTCCCAACATGACCTCGTGGGACCCCAACACTGCAGTAGGGGACATTCAGCTTATGGCCATGACCTCGTGCCTAAACCCTGAAGAAAAGAGAGCAGCAAAGGTCAGAAATGTCATGGACCAGGAACTACGGGAACCACTACTGATTAGAGCAGAGCCAGGGGATCCCTCAGCATTAATACCCGCCCACAAGCACCTAGAAAACAACTCTCAGGCCCTACTAGATTACATGGATCATCAAGCTTAGGCCATAGCACATTTTGAGGACATGGAATGACTATTGGGGACAACTGTGTTCATGCTTGCATCCGTAGCTAGAACACACTGTCCCACAGCCTCAAAATCAGAGAATACCACACCCCAACTAGAATGAGGGAGGCCTTGGCACGAGTGCCTCTCTACAAAAAGTCTATGCAGAATCTTCAGGCGAGTTGGATAGGCCTCAAGTTAAGTCCACCTTTGCTTTTGGGGTTTTTGAAAGGAGGCATAAAAGAAGAGGAGCATAAGCAATGGTAAGAGGTAGAAAGGAAGGCCAGATTCCATGACAGTGAAGAAGATATTACTTCAGAAGCCTGGGATGTGAGGGAGGCAATCAAGGCAATCAAGGATGAGGAGCTGGACTAGTTGTTTAGAGGATGAGCAATCCATTTAGCAGGGGGGTGATGTGAGCCCCAAATTGGTTAACTTGTTGGGCTCATTTTGCCTAATTGTCCTTGTTCAATCCTTGTTCAACCCTCCATTTTTCATAGATTATGCATTTTTTTTAGTATGTTTATGTCATTTGAATGAATAAGGGTAGTCAGTCTACCTAGGAGGCTAATACATGGTTATTTCAGGTTTCTTGGACAAATTTTGGAGCAAACCTGAGCAATCATGGGCTAGGTGATAGCTAAGATTGAGGTGAGGATTCGTAGGGGGGTTGTCTCTAACATTAAATGGCACTTCCTCAGGATCTCCATCCTCAACTTCGAGCTCACAGGCCACCAAAACGAATCCTAAAGGCAGCCAAGCAGATCCGGGAAGAGGGACTGTCTACTAGTAGTTGGGAAAGCCATGTCCCTTGAATTTAGGAGCCCTGCTAGGCCCCTTGTGATGTATAAATAAGAAGGCCTTAGCCTTCATAGTTTACTTTTGAAACTATTGCATTTTTTGCACTATAGTGCTGTCACTTTCAGCTCGTTTTCTTGTATCCATTGTGACATAACTTTCGGTTGATGACTATTTTTTGATAATGACAAGCAATCCTATTTTGTATGAGCTTTGAGTTCTTTATAGGATCTGTAGCTCTTAGGGTTGGGCCCAACCTGAGAGCGAAGGCCTCCTTTATGTATTGTTATTTCTCCTTTATGCATCGTTGTTTCTCCTTTATGCATTTGCAAAATTATTTCTGTTAGGAAGATTAAATTGTGCTGATTAACTAGGTCACTGGTTATGGTTAGGAAGGATTTTGATGTTTAGATTAAATTGGTAGGATATCAACAGGGAAAAAGCTTCAGAAAAAGGCCAACGAGCACCTTTGGTTTCATCTCTCCCTCGTAGGATAAGGGGCTAGGATCAAAGTAATCTTGCTGTCCCAAACAAAAACACTATTTTTGCTTTTCCATGCAATCACTAGTGTACGATTTTGGTTTGCAGAGGTTGGTTACATGTTCAGATCTTTGAATGTTTCATTGCATAGTTAATATACATGGTTTCCTTGCAAATAAAGCTCTCTTCATTCACTTTACTGTTAACTAGATCAAATTACGTTGGTATAACTAGGTCTTTGATTACTTGCAAGTCTTTATTGGTCTAGTTGGAAATATACATTGCAGAGAACCTCTGCCTCTTCTTCATCCACCCAAACTTCATCAGACCCATCTGTTCCATCCCCTAACTTGGTTTCTTGCCTCACGCTTGTCATTTTGCCCACATAACCCTACCTTTTTGTGCAACCATTGTTTTAGCCTTCTTTGAACAAATTCAGCCATCTACACCTTCTCCCAACTCCATCCACCACTCCTTGGACCACTTCAAACCCCTATCCTACCTCCATACCCATTCCTTCATCTTTCCTCACTCATTAATCCTCGAAAATCCCCTTTTTGAACATCCTATAGAAATTCCTGAACATCCTGTAGAAATTCCTGAACATCCTATAGAACCCCTGCAGACTTCCTATAGAAGCTCACAAATGAGGTTTCTTGATAGCCAAACTCTGTGAAACTCTCTAGAAGGGTGTTAAGGACCCCTTAAGCCCTCTCTGAAACTTCTCGACCTCTTCCCAGGATTTCTCCTCGCTGATCCACCTCTGAACAATCAAGAACAGTGAAATCCTATGCATGATAATTTTGACAACTTATTCAAAAATACAAAATGATGTTTTCTTCAGATAGAGGTAGTCTAGACACATGTATTTTACCTTCCTAGAAGTGATTGCATCTCTTTCAGTAGCTTGCATTCTCTTCTTTGCATCAGTAGGACTAGTTGGTAGAATTAGGGTTTGCTAGGGTTTGCGCTTTCTTTCAGCTTTTCAGTTTCTTTTCGCAAGCGGATTAGCTTCCTTCGAGTTAGCTTCCATCCATCAATTAACAGGTTTCTTCTCAAAGCTCATAGAAGTTCGCTTGAGCCCCTAGCAGACTTGTGCCAGCTGAGCAAGTGACAGCTATGGCAAGAGCTAGTACTTGTGCATACAGCACCGTTGCTTCCAAGTTTGTTACGAACTACCAGGTTGATAAAAGTAAAGAAGGGACTCCCGGGAGTTGTAGCATTATTGCTGCAATACTGGAGCCCACCAATCGGTCTCATTGGAGAAAGGATGAGGATGTGAAAGCATTGTTTTGTGCTATTTCTATTATCCAGCTAGATTGGATAAACGAAGCAAGGGATGAATGGAAGAAGGACAAAGAAGTGTGGCCACTCATTCAAAGTTGCAAAATATCCCAATTCAAACAATATTTCCAGAAGTTGAAGAGGAAGGAAAAATCATATTGGAACCTGGAGCAGTCACAGAAAGAAGAACCTGATAGCTACAAAATCAATCAATTTCATAATATCTCATCAAGTGGAAGAACTTACTCGTTGAAGATTCCACATGGGAGGACAAGAATTTTATACAGAAGCATCAAGAAATACTCAAGCGTTGAGGACAACACTTTTTTAAGGAGAGGGGCATGTTAGGCCCCTATACTACTAGTGTAACCCCTTATTGTTATTACTACAACCCCCTTATTATATTGTTGTGCCCATGTAGTCCCCATATTGTTATTTTTGTGCCCCATAGAAGCCCACTATTACTATTATTGTGCCCTTACATTATTATTGTTATGTCGGCTCTAATTATATTATGACCCCTTATACTCCTATATATAGAAAGGAGGTCTTGTCATTTGTATCATCCAAGAATTTTTCATTTGTGTAATGTGAAGGATGTTGCCCCCTTGAAGAGGATGAACCCTAAGGCATTGATCTATATTTTCTATTTTTTTGTGAGCTGGTTTCATAACAGGCACTTCTCGAGATTACCTGGGTTGCAACTATATATTTATGGATGCATTTATGTTCACACCTAGCTCACATTTGAAGCTCAAGATGTTACTCAAACCTAAATTCCACCTACAGAAATTCGATACATAATTCAGTACCATTTTGGCATTTTCCAAAAATTTGGTACTCAATTCGGTACTTAGTTCGGTACCTGATTCTGCACCTCTGTACCAACAACTCTGAGTAGTTATGACTAGATTTGTAGTTATGTCCAAATGTGGATGAAATTTAAACTTATCCCAAGTGGCATCGTTTCTATCTCCAACAATAATCTAATACATTCCAAAATCATAACAAGAATTTTTAAATATTATTTGTTATCTCAATTATAGCATGGGAGTGAGAGTTTTATGGAAGTTTATATGATCCTTTCTATCGTCACTTCCTATCCATTGTAATATAAAGAATAGATTTGTATAGCGACAAAGGGAGGAGGCATAGAGGTTGTCATTATTTTGAGTTGATCTTTTGTAATAAATTTGATCTTCTGTTTGCAAGTCGAAGTTGAGACTATTGAAATGAAGATTTAATTGTTGAATCTTTACACATTATTTTGATCTAAGTCCCTATGCACGTTGCTAGGGAAGGAAGGGCCCCTCAACTGAGGTAACATCCAATGTTTTTATTTGTAGAGTAGAGTAATATTCAGAAGATATTTATTTTTCTTAATTGCAAATTTTGTTTAATGTTTAATTCAAGTTTTTATTTTTGTTTAATTCTTTTTCTCCGTTTTCATATTTGTTAACATAAAATGTTACAATTAAATTAAAATTAATTTTTCTCATGCATAACCATTAAACAAATTTAATACTAGTTTCTTAACACATTTTAATATTCATAATTTCAATCTACAGAATTTCCATACTTAATTCAGTACTTATTTAGAATTTCAATTTACATAATTTACATACTTAATTCTGCAATTATTTAGAATTGTAATTTCCATACTTTCTGTACTTAATTCGGTACAAGGTTTTGTACTAGAATACGATATTAAAAAAACATGTAATTTGCAGTTAAGGATTCCTTAATTGATTGGAACTTTGCAACTACTTGGCAAAATATTCCTACAGTGAATAAGAACCGACAATATATCTCTAAGCATGCTTACCATTTCTTTTTTATAGTTTTTAATGCATTTCTTGTAGTTTGTTGCCTTGTTTTCTTTACTTGCCTAACACACATTTTATTATAGTTGTGGGAATTTACTTTTCTGCAGTATGTTTAATGGTTTTTCATCATTATATGATTGAAACCATTCAAGTATCAAGACCTAATAAGCTACATATATAAAACTAGATGAAGAAAGATTGTTAATAATGAAAGCTTGTCGTTCAAAACATGATAAGAATAAGATTCCCATAGTCTAGTGACAAGTAATAATCCTTAGTGATTAGTTCTGTCAAGTGTTAATTATTAGCATCAGCTAGAATACACTCTAGTCCTACATTTCTTGTGCTTGCAGCTTTAAGTCTTACGATCCCGGATTCAATAATTAAATGTTGGAATTAGAATACGTGCAATTCCACCAACATTTTTGGCATCATTGTCGGGGAGATGCTAAATGGATTAGAGAATAGTTTCTTTTACAATTTTTTTATTTGATGTTAGTTATAGGGAAACTAGAGGGAAAATAAACATAGTAAGACGTCAATGAAGAGCCAAATATCTGCTTCGATTTGGGGTCATTCCAAATTTTGTTTGTCTCTAATTGATTTTCTAGTTTCCTTTTCATATGCCTAGAATTAAAGGTAGGATCCAAAGCCTCATTTCCATTATTTTTCTTTCCAAGTGTACTTTCCTTTAGATTGATTCATGGAAAGAAGAGAAGCCTAAATTGTTTGACTAGATAAGTTGGTGACAATAGTGCCTTAGTAGCGTCATGTCGTTTCAACTACATGATTGGTTTGATTGTGTCTATTTTAAGTGTCTTATTTTTATTTATTTAGGAGTTTTAAAGTTTTTTTTCATTTAAGAATTCCACAAACTAATCCATCTGCCTGACAAGGATTAGAAACCAGCAAAGCAGTATTCAAGGATGATCAAGAGTTTGGAAGAACTCTCTCAAATCCTAGTAGTAGTTGTGATCTCTTCATTTGAGGAAGAACAAATCTTGACAGTATATAGAAAATTATCTTCCTTCCCAAAAGAGATAGAAGAAAAACAACTCCATGAACCACATCTATAGGAAGAATTTCACCCTTTCAATCTTTTCAAAGAAACTAAAGAATCATGGACCAAATCCAATGGAGAGCAACAATTAGAACCTAAGTTTAAATGAATTTTTTCCATGCCTATCTGTGGATTCCCTCAGCACACAAGATTATAATCATCTAATGCTAGAAGATTTGCATGGAATGTTAAAGGAAGATATGCCAAATGAACCAAATAAAGAGGTAAACCAAGAGCATTTTGATTTTGTTGAAAGTTGGCTTCAAGATACTGTAAAGCCATACCACTCCTTTATTATTCCTTACTTCTTGATATCATCATTAAAACAAATGGTTCTTCATACTGAGGTATGCATTGAATATTATATTTTAAACTTGAGTATGAATGCATTTTCACACCTATTAGGCGCATTGTTACATTGGAAATACTCCTGTACTTAAGGAGAGGAATTTATTTTTCTTAAGTAGAGTAGGATAACAAATAAATAAATAAATGCTACATATAGTAATTAGTTTAGTTTTAAAATATAGTGCAACATATTTCTCATTTCTTTTCCATAAGTGGGAATGTTAACAATTTAAAAAAGACAACTAGCTGAAGATGAAAGATCTATGTTCCTATTGTATATTTCTGTCCGGGTTTCTTTCAACTACATATTATTTTAGTGAAGATTGCCACACAACCTTATGTCCAAATGCAACATGGTTCAACTATTAATTTTCTTTCCCACTTACTATTTCTTTCTGATAGTTTCATTTGTTTCTAGTATTTATTTTTAATAAAGTAAGCTATGACCATTATTTTTGGAATCATATGTGAAGTTATAAATGATTTCATTGCAACACTTTCTAGTATTGCATACCAATTATTTAATACCATATTTCATCTAACCAGTATCCATAATTATGATACCAATTTTCTATTTTGCAAGAAAAAGTAGCATTCAAGGATGTTGCTCATTTGGGATGCTTAAATACTGGAAAAATATTTTCAAAAGTGAAAAAGACATCTTCATCAACAGAATGGAACACTTAAGGGAGTATTTGATGATATCTTTCCTTCTTCCTTAAGTTGTTAAATGCATTCATGCTTTATCATTACTTATATGTTTTAAGACTGTTATTTCAAAAAGATGATTGAATAATAAATCCTTTTCATAAAAGTTGAATTAAATTATACTTCCAAACTATTCATAGCTTATATACCTTTTTTATTTTCAGAATTTAATTTTTCTTATTCATATATATCTTTTATTATCAATACAAAATAGTTTCTCAAAATATAGTTACCAAAACATACTAAGGGGATCAACAATGGTAAGAGGTCCATACAATGGTACTGATGAAAAATAAACTTCAATACTATAACCATAACACCAAATCGTGATATCCAAGAATATTTATTAAGACTTGCAAGAGAGTTGATGAAATCTCTATTCATAGTGGAACACTACTTTAAAAGTGAAAGCATATATGAAAACTATGAGTAGTAGGAATTTAGGTGTATTTTGGTTATTGTTCTGTTAGCCTCATCCATCTCACATTAAAATGAATCATTAAATATATGTCCTTTGAGAACGTATAAGTACCTTATGCGTGTAGGCAATTATGTAGATAATGAAAGTCACTCTGAAAGGTATCATCATATGCCTTGAAGGGGATTTCTAAAGCCACTCCCCCATCTACCAATTGCAAAAGAAATGTTCATAATCTAAACCTAAAATGGTAGGAAACATGGGACTAGAGAGTTTAGAGTAAAATAGGTTTAAGAGGTTAACCCATTTAGGTTATGGATGCTTGCTAGCAATGAGTACTAGCCTGTGATATCACTAGGAAAACCCATTGGGGCTATGGACGCTCATGATCAATGGGGCATCCTACCTAACGAAGTGTCAACCAAACTACGGGTTTTCTTTGCACATATGATGGCTACTCTATAATGTTACAATCAAAAGGAAGCATGTGTGGATCAAGTCAGGCGTAAAAAAAAACTCCATAAATTTTCCACTAAAGAATGGCTTTAAGGTAACCTTGAGTCCTCTATCATTGGTTTTTCATACTATATCTAAGATTTAATTGTCCAAGAAGTGTGACCTATGATCACAGAGAACTAATAAAACTCAACTGCAAAACTGATCCGATTTAAATAGGAATGCAACAAACTATAGAGATAACCAAAATACTTCATTTCATTAATGTAAAATATTGGAATATGCTTACAAATAGAAATGGAAGTAAACTAGCTAGGGCGATGGTAGCTTATCTTTGAGAAGAGATGTGGTGGCTACATGCCTCTAAGTTGTGTTACAATGAGGCTCGAAGGCCTATTTATTGTCGAGAAACAATGGAAAACCCTTAACATCCTAAAACCTAACCCTAGAAGATGAAACGCCAAATTGTGCGCCCCATTTTGGGTAAGTTGGTATATCAACTTCCTGGGGTCGTAACTTTGGCACCCAATCTTCGTTTGACACATACAATAGCTCGTTAGAAACATCTATCCAAGCAATGCAACTTTCAGAAGAGAAACATCGTTCCATCGTCCCAAGTTGCTCCCAGATTTCCTAGAAAACTTCATTGAAGGCCTCAAAATGGCTTCGAAAGTTCAGGACCCGAAAAACTGCTAAAAATGGTAAATTGCGCTACGATTACGGAAACTGAAATACTGAAAGAGACAGTTGTGGGAGTTCAAGTGGGATAGGTGGGTGGCCACCAATATCTACCTAGATCATTCCTGCCCCCTTAGGAAGCAATGGTCCCCATTGCATTGAGTTCCTCCATCTGATGAACTTAGTCCCTCGTGAGCTGTTCTGCAATCTCGGATGTGTCCAGTAATGGTGGGAAGCATGGTCAAGGGTGTTGCATATTGAATACTTGGTGCAAGCAAAGGAATGGAGGAATTTTTTGTTCCAAAGAATTATTTCCCATAACCTTGGTACTAGTGTAAGGACCATGTTGCTTCTTTTACTTGTAATTTTTGAGAATGGAGTGGTGATAGATCACCCCGTTAGGTAGAGGTGGTCTGGGAGTTAGATCGAATGAATTATTGACCTACCAGTGCAATGGTGTCCCTGTGGGTGACGAGAAGATGTTCCTGTCTGCTTTCATGGCTGTATCCATCTGATGCTACTGCTGCATAGAGGAACCCTTCGCGGGAGTCATGGATGTGGCAACGATCTTCCCCTTACTTTGGGAGCAAACCAAATAGAAATTGAATTTCCTAGTCTTGGAGACGATCTTGCTGCATTTCTTAGTAGAGATCAAAGCGGTGGTAGTATGTGGGGCTACCTTCGGTATCCTGTATAATGAATTACCCAATGTAATCATAATGGCACGAGGACTTCAATCGTACACAACATGTTGCCTCCACAAATATGTTTGGACAAATAGTACATCACAAACATCCAGAGGTGCAACATCACATAATACCTTGTTTGTGAAGGGCTTGATGCTGTAGCGAAGGTGGCATTACTGGCGAACTAGAAGATCTCGTCCTTGGTGAAGCCACCTGATAGTGTACAGTTGCGAGTATGGTGTAGTTGGTAGGACCAACTGCTTCATGACCTCTACTGAAATGAGGTTCTTTTGGTTGCCACTGTTGACAATGAATTACAGCGGCGAACCCTTCCCCCACATCTGTGAGTGGAAAAGACGTTCCCCCTCCTCTAGATCTTCGGGCTCATTCTTCTAGATCTTGGCGGTGGTAACAGTGATGCTGGGTTCTGCATCAATGATCTGCTTCCCTTTGCCATTACCCTTATCAGGATCTGACTCAGGGTCAGAACATGCATCTGATTCTGAAGCCTTCAACTCAGCCACCAGGGACTACTTGGTCTGACACTCACTTGTGTTATGAGTGGGGCTCCTGTGGAAATCACACCACTTTCCTGTGTCCTTCTAAAACTTCATGATGTTGTTCTTTTCTTGTGGCTTTGAAGGGTTTTCTTGGGTCACCTCACCTTAGCTTTGTCCTCTAGTCTTCAGATTTGCGGATCCAAAGTCTCGATTCTTTTGTTTGAAATTTTTCCCAATTTTGACAATGTATTAATATGTTGTGTCGAACGAGGAGATGTTCAGGAAATCCATCTCTTCCTGGATGTACCTATGTAGGTAGCCGCAGTATTTGAGTATCAAATGTAGCTCAAAGTCCTTGATACTCAACTGTCTGTGAAGGGTATGAAAATTTTTTGTGAACTCTGGCACATCTTGCTCCCTTCCCTGTTGCAACATGGTCCACTTTATGTATTTGTCCTCATAGCTTTTCACAGGGTAGTACTACTCCTTGATGGCATCCCGGAAGGAATCCCAAGTGGGTGCAGCTAAAAATAGTGAGTCTGTACTTTCATCCTTATGCTCACAGTAGGTTTCCCCCCAGTCATCGATGTGGGGGGCTTCTTTGAGAAGAGTGTAAATAATCGTTTCCTACTGGAAAAATCATGAACAGAAAAATACCCTTCTAGTAGATTTAACCATTTATCGACACCATCTACGTCTATTTGACCCTCGAATATGGGGATTTCAAAATTAAATTGTACCTTAAATGTTGTGGCATTTCCAGAGTAGCGGTTGGAAGCCGATGTGTCGCCTTTGAGTAGCCACTGAAGGATCTGCACAAATCTATCCATCATCATATTCCTTTGTCGCTCGAGGGCTTCTTCAAGCAAGATTTTGATAGGATCTCCTACCCCCTCATATTTTTTTTCATTTTCCATAGGAGGCCATCAAGATTTGCAAGGATGGTCTTGCAAAGGTTCGACTAGTTCAAGCCCTAACTCCTTATATCCCGAAATCGTTGGGGACACGCAAAGAAAAACAGAGGAAAAAAGAAGACCGCTCTTATACCACTGATCCAGATTTAACAGGAACCCAACAAATTACAGAGATAACCATAAACACAGAGATGCAGCGGAAATAATACTTCATTTCATTAATGTAAAATATTGAAATATGCTTACAAACAGAAACGGAAATAAACCATCTAGGGCAATGGTAGCTTATCTCTGAGAAGAGATGTGGTGGCTACATGCCTTTGAACTGTGTTACAATGAGGCTCAAAGGCCTATATATTATTGAGAAATAATAGAAAACCCTTAACATCCCAAAACCTAACCCTAGAAGATGAAATGCCAAATTGTGGGTCCCATTTTGGGTAAGTTGATACATCAACTTCGCGGGGTCGTAACTTTGGCACCCGATCTTTGTTTAACGTGTACAATAGCTCGTTAGAAAGATTTATCTGACCACTCCAACTTTGCGAAGAGAAACATCAGTCCATGGACCCATGTTGCTCCCGGATTTCCCAAAAAACGTCGTTTAGGGCCTTAAATCGGCTCTGGAAATTCACGACCCGAAAAACTGCTAAAAATAGTAAATTGTGCTACAATTACAGAAACTAAAAAATTGAAAGTGACAGTGGTCGGGGTCCAAGTGGGATAGGTGGGTGGCCACCAATATCGACCTAGATCAAAAACTTATCCGTAGTAATTAGATGACTATAAGACTTTGGGATTTGGTTAGTAATCAATTATTTTTCATTTCTTTATCATTTTTTGTTATCATAAAAAGGCCTCCTACCTACAAAGTAGGAGACCCCCTTAAGTTTATAAAAATTTTATTTTTCTTGAGCATAAAACTGCTAATGGTTGATGAAATCACAGGTAGTGAGTGATTTGTAATTTCTTTTATTCTTGGTGTTAGTTTAGTAACATTTATTAAATATGATATGACTTATTTTTTTTCACTATTCATCTCATTAGTTTGGATGTTTTTTTTCTAGGTTCCTTTGTACTATAGCCATCTCAACTCCCTCCTCACTTCTTAAGTAACTCACTTTGTTTTCACGAGGACATGCAAAACTTTAGTCATGGGGGAATGCTCGTTTGAACCCTTTTAGAATCTTAATTTCATTATCTTAAACTTCCTTCAGTAGACCAGATCAACACTCATCAATCCCAACTCTTCTAGTGATCTTTACCTTGTTTCATCTTTAGCTTCATACAACTTCCATTGTAGTATGCAATACAAATCAAAGTCGAAAAGGTGTACTTGAGGTAAAACATGTTTAAAGGCTCCTTAGCTCATTAAAATTTAAGGAATTTTGATGATTAACCACTTCTTACTCCTTCACCTTTCTTAAACCTCCATGAACCCCCATTTTCAAATCAATTAATGCATCTTCTTCTTACAAAGATTCCAAGTCTACATTCATACAACCATTATCTTCAACATCACCTTATATCATTCATCATTGCTTCCATGTCCATATTTTGCTTTCATGAGTGCGTGGAAAGTTTTAGGCAAGGGGGGTTGTTGGGCCCTATATATGTTATCGTATTGCCTATCCAAAGCTTTCATTTAGAAGCCATATTCATAACTTTATAAGATATTTCGTAACTATTATATTACATACTTTTACTAAACGCATTCGTTTTACCTTGTCATTAATTATTAATGATTTCTTGTAATTTTAATGATTAAATGAGTTTTTAACGTGGTTTTCTAATGAAGGTTTACTAATATGTTTATGTGCCCAAACAATAAGTTCTGGTAATGGAATTTGAAAAATCAATACTTATATTAGTTTCAACACTAAGTAAAGGTTAACACGTTGGCACTTCTTAAGATGTCATGGGTTTCAACTATATGTTTATGAATGGATTTATGTTCATACCTAGGACACATGCGAAGCTCAAGACATTATCTAAATCTAAATTCCAGCTACAGAAATTTGGTAATTAATTCAGTACCAGTTTGGCATTTTTTAGAAAATCAGTACTGAATTCGGTACTTAGTTTGGTACCTGATTGTGCACCTGCACACAAACAACTATGACTAGTTATGTCTATATTTGAAGTTATGTCCAAACTTGGAGGAAATTAAAACTAATGCCAAGTGGCATCATTTCTATCTCCAACAATAATCTAATGCATTCCAAAATCATAACAAGGCCATTTTTAAATATTATTTTTTATCTCAATTATAATACGAGAGTTAGAGTTTTATGGAAGTTGATATGATCCTTTAGAACATCACTTCCTCTCCATTGTAGTATTAAAAATAGAGTTGCACAACAAGAATGGGAGGGCACATAGAGGTTATCATTATTCTTAGTTGATCTTTTGTAATAAATTTGAATTTTTGTTTGCAAGTTGAAGTTGAGACTATTGTAATGAAGATTTAATTGTAAAACCTTTGTACCTTATTCTGATCTAAGTCTCTTTCCATGTTTTCCAGGTTGGGAGGGGCACCTTGACTCAGGTAGCATCCTAATTTTTATTTGTAAAGTAGAGTAATATTCATAAAATATTTAGTTTTCTTAATTGCAGATTTTATTTAATGTTTCATTCCAGGTTTTAGTTTTGCTAATTTCACTTTCTCTGTTTTTAGATTTTTTAATCTAACATGTTACAATTAAATTCAAATTCATTTTTTTAAGGCTTAAGAGTCAAAAAATCTTAAAACTCATTCCTTAATTTTTTTTAATATTCATAATTTTTAATCTACATAATTTCTGTACTTAATTCGGTACTTATTCAGAATTTCAATTTATAGAATTTATGTACTTAATTTGGTAATTATTTAGAATTTCGATTTCTATACTTTGTGTACTTAATTCAGTACTAGGTTCTATACTAGAATATGTTATTAAGAAAAATATGTAATTTATAGTTTAGGATTATCTAATTGATTGGAGCTTTGTAACTACTTGGCAAAAGATTCCTACAACAATTAAGAACGTACAATATATCTTATACAGGCTTACCATTTATTTTTATAGTTCTTTAATGCATTTCTTGTAGTTTATTGCCTTGTTTTCTTCACTTGCCTTGCATGCTTTTGCTTATAGTATCCGCTATTTACTTTTATGCAGTATGTTTAATGGGTTTTCATCACTATAGGATTAAAACCATTGAAGTCTCAAGACCTAATAAGCTACATATATAGCACCACATGAACATTTTTTTGTCAGTAATGAAATATTGTGGTTCAAAACACGATAAGCGTTAGAGTCCCACAGTGCAGTGACAAGTGATAATCCTTAGTGATTATTTGTTCTTAGTGCTAATTGTTAGCATGGGCTAGAATAAGCTCTATCTTGCATTTCCTGTGCTTGCAACTCTAAGTCTTACGATCCCAAATTCGATAATTAAATGTTGGAATTATGATAAATATAACTCCACCAACAAGGATTTCAAGTGAGTTTAAATGAAAGATATAAATATTATTTTAAAAGGAAATTATGGTTGATTTTAAAACTAGTGTATTCATATAAATTAAATTAGTTGGAAAATTTCTAAACATGTATCTCATAATTCTTCTTACATTATCAAAGTCTTGATGGTGTTGGACTGGCCAACATATAGGTCTCTCCCCTATTTGAGGTTCGAAATATACCTCACACCATTAGGTGTAAGACTCCCATCAAGAAATATGGCCTGACTGTCATTAACTTAGATATTTTCCTTGGCCTAGATAGTCAGCATGGGAGAGTGAAGTGCATGTTCTCCTGAATGAGAGAAAGAGTGGGCCTTGTGAAATGCTCGATTTCAAATGTATCAAGGTTCTTTCACTACAAGGGACATAAAGTGAGCCACTAAAGGAAATGTAATAGTACTAATGTAGTGGAGATGAACACATATAAATGAGAAAGAATCATTAGACATCAAGGGAAATAGTTCACATAGATGAAATGATTATTGAAATCATAACAACACATTTCCCACGAGTTGAGAAACAAAGTCACTGAAATAGTTCAATTAATTTAGTACTTAATGAAGCCAGCATAAACTGCAAACATTAGAAGAGTAGTCTCAAAACACCCATGATCCATGTAGGAAAATGTGTGCTCAAAGGGAAGACATGTTTCTTTTTAGCATAGTTCGGAACAAGAAAGGGGAATGATGCTTAGGAGTGAGCTATGTTTCCTTGGAGGGTGCATGGTGAACTTTAGAATAACGAAGGATTCCTAATCAAGGCTTAAAAGTGCATTTTTGTGCTTCTAGCCTTAATGGGTTAGCTTGTGCCACCAAATTTGTCTATGTGTTATAGCTCCAAATCTCACTCTTGGTGTTTGTGATGTTGCACTCATGGCCTAGGGCAACCCCTCCTTCCAGACCTGGTCCAAATACTTAAAAAACAATGTTTTACTCCCTATATGCGACATTGCCCTGAGCTAAACACATGTGTACATGGGTTAGTGTATACCCAACCCTCGTATATCTCTTAAAACACTTAAAGAAATTAAATCTCCTTAATTTTGGGTGGAGATCACGGGTTTTACCTATTGATTACCTATTAATTCCCGTGGCCCAACTGTTCCCAACGAATTCCCAACTAAAAAACTACTTTGGGAGAAGTATAAAAAGGCTTCAATGGGAAGGCCTAAGGGAGAGAGAAGAGAGAGAAATATCACTTTGCTGAGATTATCCCTGACCAGGTCTAAAGATCCTTGTGCTTCTAGCACTTCCCCCATTACACAAAACCCATCTTTCCTTGAGTTATGATGTCTTTCCACTACTTCAGATATCTTGAAGTCATCGAAGGAGTTTTTTGAAGGATTGAGACTGGATGAATCCGGAGGATGGTTATGCTTGGAGCCTGCGAAAGGAAGACTCAGGTGAAATCATTCCTTTCTGTACTTTAGTTATCTATAATAAAAGAAACACTTGTCTTGTTCCTGATATAAATCTTCTTCATGATTATGATATCAATGTTATGATTCACATATGAATGGTTGTTTTAATTGTATAACTAACTACCTTTCAATATTCTATGAAGATGATTTCTTTATGATGCTTGGCCAATATACTGGTGTGCTTTTCGGAATTGATTGTTTTGCAGGTTGAAGGATCAAAAGGAAGTCCAAGAGGGTTTGGACCCTGGCTGGATCTTCCCAAATGAAGGACCCCCAGGTACAACTCTCTTCATGTAGTTTGATTATATTAGCATCATGGATGTGTGGAATGCTTGTTTTTCTTTGTAGATAGCCTCCAATCTTCTATGGTATCAACCCAAGACCCTAGGGGAATTTATCCCTAAACACTAAGACCATAAGATAGAACAATGGGAGAATGCAATGAGTCTGGACATGAAATCAAGTGTGAGACATACCAAATCATCAATAAAAACTAGATAGGCTTAAAAAATGATAAATAAACATACAAATGTCAGTTTACATCCACTTCCCAAGTACAACGAACAAAATGTGTGTGACTGTGACCAAAAATGTCATTTTACAACAAACAAAGGTGTTATAACCATAAAGTGTACTAGAGATGTCCTATAAAATGTGAGGACACTTAGAAATGATCGGGAAGGCTTGAAACATGTAGAATGACATGAAATGACACTTGAGGACCATGGCGACACATGATGCGACAGTTTGGTAGGCTCCAAAGTTTGAATGTAGTGAAATTTTGGAGGGTGTTGTAGTAGAGATAACAAAAGGATTGAAAAAATCATAAGATTTAACGGAATTATAACAATATTTTAAATTATTATTATTAATTATAATAAGTAATATCCAAAATACATACATACATACATACATACATACATACATACATATAAACTATTGCAATGATATAAATTAAAATGGATAACAAATACAAAATGACATCAGTACATAATAAACATGAAAACATTTACTTCATTGA
>APFE031307911.1:130094-145189 GCA_000404065.3 Pinus taeda | reverse complement strand
TATATATAGAAAGGAGGTTTTTTCATTTGAATCATCCAAGAATTGTTCATTTATCTAATGTAAAGGAGGTTGCCCCCTTGAAGAGGCTGAATTCTAAGGCGTTGATCTATCTTTTATATCTTTTTGTGAGCTGGTTTCATAACAAGGATGGTGATGCCTAAACTTACCACCAGATGGATACCAACATAGCCAACACACAGTGCGTGGCATGACATAAAAAATTAACTGGTAAGGAGAATAAACCTTTCCTCCACCACCCCAGATTAAACCATACATTTGCCACCTTGTGGTTGATATAAGACATTTGTAATGTGGGTAGGAGTATTGTTTACTTGCTAGAGTAGGACATGGAGATGAAAAGTTTTAATGTTGTTCCACTTGTTAAGGAAAACATTCCTCTCCTATCATAGTGATCCATTAATGAGCTTAGATCACGCATCACCCATACCCATAGCTGAATGAGAAAAAACCAGCATGTATACACCAGCCATTATTGCAGAGAGAATGAAGGAAACAAGGAAAAAATGTGACGCAAAATTCCATCCCGCTCCCAAGGCCTCACCCATTTATGAGGAGATGAATTTGGTTGGTGGTACTCATTGCAACGACCATTTTCCTAACATGTATGGACATGAGAGGGAAATCTAGTGCGAGTGGCATGCATGTCAAAATAATTTCATTATGTCACAATTTCGAACCCCATTTGGGAAGAAAGAGGAATCTAGTGAAATGTAATATGTATGTTAGGCCTGATAATTGCTCTAATTTTATATATAGAACCCCATCTTATCCTTTGTTTCACGACTTAAAAAATCATTTATATATGCATGTTTAGCCTCTTTTAACATATCCATGAGAAATTGGGTAAATTTTGCTCATCTTTAAAGGAAAGGTCGATATATTAGCATGTTTTTATAATTATATGATTGTATTCATGTTACCCTAGGATATTTTGTTGATATTTGTAATTTACTATAATTTGAAGTGTATTTGGTACAGGCAACAATCAATCTCAGGATTCCTGCACTAGTCTAAGTCTGATTCATGCACTATTTTAGGAGGACCATTGGATGAAGACTTTTGGTTGGTAGTCAATGTGAGTTGTTGAGATAATATTTTCGTAGAAAACAAGGAGAAAAGTGTGTGCTTCTCACTCCTAGTGTCCAGTAGATAAATTGTAGTTTTGGTCTCCTCCTACTGAAGATAGTCTGAGATAAAACAAAGTATGATCGAATCAATGATGTTTGTTGGATAGGTCTATTGTAACAAATGTGTTAGTAACAACCTCCACTTTTTTTTATGAGAAGATGGCTGGATGTGGTAGAGTATTTTTTGTAAAAAATGTATAGATATCGAGTCATAGAAAGGTATAGGTTAGCGTTATTGTTGGCTATTCTGCATCTCTTGTGTCAAATACTTATATAGCCTGGATATTCTCTGCAGCTACATCCTTTTGTATCAAATGTATTAAGAAAAGAATTTTATTAATAGGAAGGAGCTTTAATCCAAGGTTTAAATAATTTTTGTGTTTAACCCTATGAATGATTTATCTTACTTCATAAGTTAATATCTTTTCCTTTACATGGAAACGAGTTGGTTGGCTAGAGACCAGCCAACCCTGCTTGTTCTCCCTTAAATAGTCACATTGTGCATGTGTGTTATATTTTCTATTTTGGTGTGAGTTTCACTCAAGGATTGGTATGTGAATTGTTATGAAACCCTGATTAATTGGGATTAATATGAGGTGTTTATGAAAGGAGTGATATTAATCCATATCCCAAAAGAAAGTGTGTGTGTGTTTTGAAGGATCATTATATCATTGTGTTTTACCTTTGGGATCATTTCTTTAACATGGATTCAAACCCATGGATTTTTTCCTCGTGTTATTGTTTTGTTATAACTGTCAACAATGAAACAAGGCTTGGGAGTTGAAGACATGATTGAGAAACCCTAGTAAACTTGAGAGTTGATTTATACTTGTGCATTTCAATTATTTTTTGTATAAAAAATTTTGTCGATATACAATGGTACTTGGGTGATCTCACTAGTATCACAAGCCTGTGGTGAACATACCCTTCTTGTTTAATCCTGGAGATGTGGAAAAAATTCAAGGCCATTTTGTTGAGAGTCTTTTATGTTCATGATGGATTTAGTTTCATTCTATTTAAAAAGGATTCTTGATCTTAAGAGACCTTGCCCAGTAATATTATTGTCTCATGTATTTGTTGTATAGTAATAGAATCCTTGGTGTAATTTTTGAATATTGAATGATTACAAGTTACAGATTGAGTATTTTTATGTAGTCACAAGGCAAGGAATGTTGGTATTTGTATTAAGACCTAGTTTTTTATTATATATTGATTCAAGCAAAGTATTGTATGATTGAATTGGTTAAAGAAAGGGTGGTTCTTTTCTTGTAATACTATATGTATAGGTGTGGAAAGTCTCTTTAATAAGAGTTCACAGTTGACTTGATTTTTTATCCGAGCATGAGATTTGATTGATGGTTTGAAAAGTTTCTTTTATAAGTTAATTTGAAAGGAAAAGTGATTTCTGAATTGAGCATCTTTATTTGGTTTATACTCTGAATGCACCAGAATAGATGTCTTATTTATCATAAAGTGTGTAAGTGATTGATGATTTGAAGTAGTGCAGGAATTGGGTAATCGAAAAGTTTGGTTCAGTACATGAATAGTTTGGTGATTTGCATATTTCCTTTTTGAGTATGTTTTTCTGAATCAACACTCAAACCTAAGTTTATTTTTAAAAAGGACATTTTATTTTAAATACTTTATTTACATCCTAAAAGAAGCTCAACATCCATAGTGATCTCTGTGTTACTATTTGAGTAATGCGGGAATGTAAGTAAGATATTTTCAATACCAAAACTGGAAAGATTGATTGCTCGGGTAGACATAGGATTTGGAGAATCTAACAAGTTCCTTTGGCATATATTTTGCTACACCTAAAATTTCGTGAGGCCCTATTTTGACAAGTATGTGTTTTGGATTAAAAATACAATTTTAACAACCAACATTTTGGTGTCACTGTTAGGGAGGCGTTGAAAGGAATCTTGGTAAAATTATGATTTTCTTTTCTGTAGTAGAGGTAAGTTATGCTTTGTTTTTTATTTGTAGTGTGCTTCTATTGCTTCAGGGATTTTTTTGGATTTATTATATTGTATAGTAGGTACGCTTTTTGAGTTAGTTGCAGCATTTGGGTTAATTTATCTGTTTCCATAAAGTGTTTTTATAGTTATTGATTATTTTCTAATTTGATTTTATTTTCAAAATGCATGACTAGGAAAGGTAGGGATTCAAAGCCCAAGAAGGGTAGAGGTAACACTAATAAATCGAAAAAAATTCTCACAGTGGGCCTTCTGTTGCAGGAAAAAACTCCAAGTAGACACAGACCAACCAGGCTAGTACTTTGCACCAAGATTCTAGAGACAGAAGTTCATGGGTATCACAACCATTTTTAGGGAATAAAGAGACTACTGAAACTACAAAATTAATTTTGAAACACATTCAACCTTCACATTTTACAAGAGGCAAATTGTTTGGAGGAAGAAGGATGGCAGATCATGAAGAAGTGCATGGTGAAGGGGTTGCTGAGAATCAAACAATAGAAGAGAAGTCTACCTTTGGGTTTCCATTTTTGGGCCCTGATGTAATCATTCAACTGAAAAATGTCCCACCTTCAGTTCTTCCACATTTCCATGGTAAGGTACATGAGGATCCTGATTCTTTTTTTTTTTTTTTAATTTGACATACTTTGTAGGAGTTATGATTATTCTTTGGATGCCCAAAACTTGAATGTTTTTCCTACAACCCTTAAAGACTCAACTTTACATTGGTTTATGGGGTTGGGGAAAAATACTATCACTTCTTGGGAGAAAATGAGGAGGAATTTTTTGAATAAATATCGGGCATATTGTAAGACATGAGAAATCTGGGATGAAATTTTTACTATCACATAACATGATGATGAAAATTTGGAGAATTATTTGGAAATATTTTGTATATCCTTCAAAGGTCAAAGCACATATTTGATGTGAGCATTCTTATAACCCTATTTTTCCAAGGAATTTTGGATGATTCCATGAATAATTTGGATTTTTTAGGATAGGGAGACATTGCTCAGCTTTCTATTGACCAGATTTGTTACTTGTGCAAGAATTTTTCATGTAACCAATCTAGATCTGGTAAGGGAATTAGAAGAAACTATAGAAATAGAAAATTTGGATATATAGATGTTATGATCATTTGTTTGGAAAATAAAATGGATAATATGAAAACTGAAATTATGAATACTATTAGTAAACGAATAGATTCTTTAAAATCTCAGCAGAAAATAACATAAGAGGAGAATCATTGTCCATTTATTATCCAAAATGTAGAAAGAAGCATCTTTTACATGAATATCTTGTAGATTTCAAGGCTATTAATAGTTGGGTGATATGTGTATGTAAAAATCCTATCAAGCAATGCCCATTTATACTAAGGTTGTGTTGTGCTATACAACAACCGTCCCCATTTCAAAATTTTTTATATAAATTTTTAATAAGAAATGGGTCCCCTTTTAAAATATAAATAAAATCAATAAAATGTTTGAAAATAAATTTCTATAATAGGTCATATAAAATTTTCTTTTAGGATAGGTTAAATCACAATCGCAATTTGCAAATATATCAAACCCATGAAAGTCCTTTGGATAAGATCTGATCCGATTTGAATTGTAATAGAACCTTATCATAAAACTTTATCAAAGGAAAACAATTATAAAGGGAATATGTCGCATCACACACATCCTTTATTTCAATAGTGGATTTAAAGTGTTCCATTGAGATTCGCTGATGAAATAAATCTATCGGAAATCACATATCGCTACTTATCAAGAGGTCGTCCCAAGTGTTCCATAGAAAACCTCTGATGCGATAAGCCGATCGCAACCATGCATTGCTAAAATCATAAAACACATCCCAAAATTCCCTTTGAAATCTTCCGATGTGATTTCATTATCGTATAGCACGCTTTCGATAAAGGAAAAACATGAAGTACTATGAACATGTTCAGTTTAAAGTTATAAGTCAATTATAAAGAAAATTTAAACGATTTATCAATTTTAAAGCATGTCACCTCCCAATGCCAACTCAACACTGATCACAATCGCAACCATGCAAAGGAACCATTTAAGCATGGCACTTGTAACTCCTGATCTGCGATATGCGATTATTGCTAATCGCTGATCAAGAAGTCACAATACCCATTCTAAAAAGGACTGTTATAAATTTGTGATGCGACATACCACCATGGCATTAAAGTTTCACGCTGGAATTTATGGGGAAGTCATTAATAAGTAGTTATGGTTGAATCCCTCAAGGAATCCATCCGTGGTGGCTTAATATATCATAGATCCGTAACATTGATTACGCTTAATTATTGTTGGTCCTGTGCACTGTGTATTAGCTTTTAACAAGTTTTTCCATTGTTACATCCTTCTGTTTCATTTTGCAAAGCAAATCTAAAATCATCAGTCTAGCAAAAATGTTTAAGAAATCTTGGAATGTAAAGGTCCTCTTCATAGTGAAAGATGAACCAGTAAAGTTGGTACTGATAGATGATACTACTTGTTCAAGACTCAGTAAGACTTCATGGGAGGGCATATATAATCTACTCAAAGCCGAGGATCGAACCGAAATTGAAGAAGAAGGAGCAACAGCTGGTTCAACTGATAAATTAGAAAATACTCTTAACGATTTAGTCAGCTCCTTCCTCCACAAAATAGCAGCCCGTGTGAAAGTGCTACCATACAATGACCTAGTGAGATGGGTAATAGAGAGTATCAACATAACTAACATAGCATTCTATACAGCCGATGGAAGGATGTTCGGGTCATTCAGGGCAGAAGATGTCAAGAAGGTGTATCATTTCCCAGACCCCCAGAAACATTACAACAAGGCATTTTTAGAGGCTTTTTCCAAGGAGAACGAGGTAGAGTCGGACCCTATCAAGCAATGCAGACATTTCCCAAACAAGCATAAGCATGAATTCTCTGGTATGTACTCTGTGGACTCCTTAGCATCTCCCTATTGTTATGTTGGTGCTATGATATGTAGACTCTTTGGAGTCTCTAATTCAGCTACATTTTCCATAGAAATGGTGCCTTTAATGGAAGCAACAATTAACTCTTATATCATGGATTGGGCAACCATTTTATTAGATAAAATAGCCAACCAAATCTTTGATTATAGAAGAAATAGTTTTGTAACCACCCGGATAATACCCCCTTTCTATATGAGTTCCTACATTATGGATACCATCTACTTCAATTGTGACTTCCCCATTCTAGGTTGGAAATGGACTCCTCAAGACCCAACCCCTATTCACATTTATTATAAGTATTTTTGGAAGGCCCATTATAAATATCATATATATAGAATTTGCCATGGTTTTGTTTTCCCCGTCCATCAGGCCATATTCAACAAACCTGCTCATCGATTATCCGATGAAGCTAGCATTGACCTAACATCAATCGTTAATTGGTTTGGTGAAGAAAAATTCACCTATGTCAGACTTTTTGGCAGCACCATAGATCCACATTTTCTCCCCTTGTACATTCTTGATAAGCTATTGGTGAGAGAAATAGATTACCAGATAACAGAAATAGGAATGTCCAGGAACCTCAAAGAGTCCAAGAAACAAATGTGGCCTTCATTTCCCCTCCACTGTGGTGCTTATTCACGGCATGATTTCAAACATCCAAAGAAAGAAGCAGAGAAGATAAAAATTATGAAGTTAGCAGTCATTCCTAAGAGACAATATGATCCAAAAGTAGTGGCTTACAACTTTACCACTCAAGTGAAACTTGCCAAATTTAAACATGATAAAGATGACTATGATGACTTGTTCTCTTTAGTTGAGTCATTTTCATAGTAAAACATCTAGCAAAGATCTAAGAAAAAGGAATAGATAAGGAGTAAACATTATCTATCATTTCTTTTGTTTTTTCTGCTCATGTTTTGAATTTCCTGTCAACTTCCACACATTATAGTATTTGATTATGCAATTTAGGACACAGAGGTTACAAACACTGCCTCTAGATTTATTGAGCACTACCCCTATGGTGCAACAAGAAGGCCGCAGTGAAGAACAAACTACTGAGAAGAGTCTTGAAAAGGAGAAGAGTCCTGAAAAGGAGAAAAGTCCCGAAAAGGAGCAGACAAATGAAAATACCAGCGAGCTCCTAGATACCAATGTGCATATTGGTTCCAACTTAATCAAGGAATGGGAGTAGTTCAATCAAATTATCAAGAACTATAATGACTCCCAAAACATCATTATGCCAAAATCGCCCACAACATAGGAGCCTATTGTTACTAATATTCCAATTGAAGGGGTAGTCGGCATAGTTAACACTCAGCATGATATTGAAATAATTCTAGAAAACCCTTCCGAAGAGATTGTATTGAAGATAGAGAAAATACCACCCCTGGATGTATTTTATAGTCCAAATCATAAGTTTGTGGTCAAAATACAGAGGGAAAAGAAAAATTGACTAGGGACCATTCTCAACTCCTCAAGCTGAACTGATGAATGTGGTATGGAAAGACTCAAAAGTTGATCCTTCTGAGGATTTAACCAAGTTATCTCAATATGCAGGTGCCTATATAGCCACTACAATGGACAAGGCTTCCAAAGTTAGCCAACTGATCAAGGAAAAGGATCTAAGGATAACCCAACTTGAAGAGCAAAAGGCAGTGGAATAGTAGAAGATCGGACAGCTTGAGCAATAGCTAGCAGAGAAAAAGCAATAGAATGAGCAACTAAAAGAACAGTTAAATCTAGAGAAACAAAAGATCAATCAGCAGGCTCTCTAGAAACAACAAAAGTTGTCTCAAGAACTCAGTAGGCTTCAAGTGGCAATTCAAGAGGAAAAGAAGGCTAAAGAAGAAAAAGTTGCACAGCTACAATTACAGAGAGATAAATTCAAAGGTTATCCAAAGATTGGTGAATTCAAGAAAGAAGCCCTGGAAGTGACCAAAGCCTTATCTCGGCAACTAAATATCCTTTGCCATAAAATATCATTGGTTGACCCATTGTGCACTATCACTGTATCACTCATTGAACAGGCCATTGACACAAGGCTAGAATTTGAAAATGCAGATGATAAGGTAACAAAATGTCTCTCTTGGCAAAGTTTAGAAGAAGGAATGGCTGCTAATCTACCAAAATTCCAAGAATCACACAAAGAAATCTTGTTTTCAGAGTGGGAATCACAGTTAATAAAAGCCGAAAGAGCTACTTCTAGAGCCAAGGCTACAATGAATAGTGTGATCGAGTTGGTAAATGATAGCTTATATGGAACTAACTTGATCTCTGATTCCTCTCCAGGAAAGCTCCTGAAAGAAAAAATGCTAGAAGATCAATGGAGATAGGCTCCAGCCAGCAGAGAAGAACAAATTGGAAAAGTGCAAAACTTGACTTGGGATGCCTTTTGGTTTTTCCTAGTAAAGCTGCACAGCCAGTAGATGGCCACCAAATGCCTTGCCAATGCTTTCAATCTCATGGTTCCCGAACTTTCAGATGCTACGTAGACAGCTCAACTACATTCCAGGCCAAGTCATCCTCCAAAAATTCAGTAAATGCTCTCAATTTGTCAACTGCAAGTACAAGAGAAGAAGTAGATACAATGAATCAGTTAAAAGGCTATTGCACTATTATTTTCATAAATCAAATCCCAGATTTTCATGTTTGCAGTTTCAATAGCTCAAAGCGATTTTCATTGACAGTTAGTTATTATTTTATTATTTAAACCCTTTCATGTCTTTTAAGAAAGGGTCCTCAATTTGCATAAAAAATTGATTTGAGAAGTTACACTTTTGTACTTCTGAATATATTTTTATCAGTAGTGGATCAAGGTTCTACATTTTTGTGAAGAAACTTTTTCAAGACCTACACTTTTGTATCTCCTGGAAGTTTTCTCAAATAAGAAAGTGGAATCAGAGTGTTATTTGTATTGGCAAGACTCAAATGGATGCAATATTTTTATCACTATTCTTTTGTCTTGTTTCCTTATGTGATGAAGCATTCCTTTTAAAAGTTGTTATTGTTGATGTATGTATGCTCTTCAAATAATTCTTTATCATGTCATTTCTGAATATTTAGAATTGTTATACTTTAAAGATATATGTCAGTGATAAATATTGTTATGAACGCGATATGTTTTATTAATAATTACTTTGTTTAGTTTCTTAAACAAAGTAATCATTATCTATGAATTCATCTTTCTATCGATCAGTAATTCATCTATATGATTATTTGTCTATTAGAAATAATCAGAAATCACATTGTTAGTACATTACCCGGGTTAGATAAGTATATTTGTATATTTCTGAGTTATAAATTAAAGCACTTATCATCTTTATTATACATTATAAAACAATCATCCATCAAACCATTCGTTATATGGGAAAAGGGTCCCATAATATTGAGTCGGAGCCACCACACCAAATGGAAAAGGAGTTGTACTAAGGTCTAGACTGGGTGGTTATCCCTAATGTTGGTGCTAGGATTTTAGAGGCATCAACAGGTTGAAATTAGCATTTGAAGAGGATCATTTAGTACCTGATCCATTGCACGATATGGGAGCATGAAAATCATAGAGAAAAGTAAGTACAAGTATGATTGTTGAACCTGCACCATATTATCCTAATTATAATGCACCACAATTTTATTTTCAAAATATGAACTATCCTCAGTCTTGGTAGCATGGGTATCACTCTCAGTTTGGCCATTCTCCTCCTCCTCCTTGGCAACAAGGATGGAGAGGACCACCAAACTCTCATTTTTCCTATCCCATGCCTACCTAGTCATACCCTACATAGTATGCACATTATCGTACAGCATAACCTATATTCTTGGTTGCTCTACCTTAGCAAACACAACCTATGCCACCACCACTGCCATTTCCACCATCACTCTAGCCACCTCAGTTGCCAACACAGCTTCTACCCAACCCAAATAATAAAGCAATACAAATGATTAACTCTTTTGGACCACTCCCTTCCCCACTAATCAAACCATCCCAGTTGGGGTCAATGACCTCCATATGAGATTGAGAAGGGTGACAAATTGAAAAAGGACCAAAATAAAAAAAAAAAAAAAAAAACAAAAACAAAACAAAATTTAAAAAAAAAAAAACAAAAAAACAAAAAAACTTGTAGTAATCATTCAGGACAAAATTGAGGAGGAAACTCCTAATATTACAGAATATGATGTTGACCCACAACTTGTTCCCTTCCCTAAGAGTCCTTACATTCTTCTTCAAACCAACCTCCCTTTCTGAAAAGGTTGGTTTTATAAAAAGTTGATCCCACCCCTAAGGTTGACCTGGATTCAGAGTTATGAAACCTTTGTATAAAGTTTCCTCTACTATAGGCTATAAAAGAGATCCATATATGCACTAAAATCATTCAGGAACTTTGTCTTAAAAATTCAAGGAGGAAGAGGGTTGAAACTTGCACTATCTAGTTTGTTGGAAGAGTGGCCGAGTTGAGGACATGATGTGCTCAAGTTGAGAAATACATTGATCCCGGAAACCTATTTGCCTTTGTTTAGATAGGTGATACCCTCATTCCCAATGTGTTGATAGACCTTGGAGTGGCTATAAATGTTATGACTAGGAAAGCTATGGAGCAGCTTCAACTAACTTACATTCATCCTACCCCCACCATGCTTGAACTTGTTGATAGATCTAAACTCAAGCCGGAGGGTGTGTTAGATGATGTGATTGTCTCAATTGACTATTGGAGTACCCCACAAATTTTATAAGTTTACAACCAAATAATACTATTGGGGGACACCCTTTGATTCTAGGACAAAAATGGATTCTTACAACAGATGCCTACTTTGGTTGTCACTCTGGTGACATGTATATTTCTCATGGGGATCCTAGGAAGAAGATCACCTTGTACCCACCTTCCAGATCTATCCAGGAGCTTCATGACACCTTGTGGCTGGATTATGATAGTAGTAATGAGGAGACTTAGTCTCTTTCCATGATTCATCAGTATACTGAGTACACTGAGGAGAGTTTGATCCAGAATTTTCTTGGTAACTTGGATACTATGCAAGACTTTGGACTGCTTCATCAAATTTTTAGCCTAGGTTTCCACGAAAATTGTCATCTACAATCATTATCATCATTACAGAATTTGGTAGCCACCATACATTTTCACGATTGAGACACTACTCTTGTTGAGGTAAGTCAAGGAAAATATTTATACATTAGTACAGACCTACACCCATCCCAGCAAGAGCATCTTATGAGTTTGTTGCGATACCATCTTGATGTCTTTTCATGGAGTTACAAGGACATGAGAGGCATCCCTTGTGAAAATTATACCCAACATATTTATATTTATGAAGGTGTCTGACCTATCCAAAAACCCCAAAGGAAAATGAACCCTACACATAGAGATGTTGTTAAAGAAGAACTTCAAAAACTCTTAGATGTCAATTTATCTATCCTATATATAATACCTGTTGGGTCCCTATAATACTAGTGATTACCCCATTACTATTGTAGTTGTGCCCCTTATTAATATCGTTGTGCCCCTATTGTCCCCATATTGTTAATATTGTGCCCCATAGAATCCCTCTATTGCTATTGTTGTGGCTTTATATTATTATTGTTAGGTTGGCTGGGTTATATTGTGACTCCTTAGACTCCTATATATAGAAAGGAGGCTTTGTCATTTGAATCATCAAAATTGTTATTTATGTAATGTAAGGAGGTTCCCTCGAAGAGGCTGAATTCTAAGGCATTGATCTATCTTTTCTATCTTTCTTGAGCTGGTTTCATAACATTTGGTATCAGAGCTTTGGATTCTAGGGTTTTGCTGCTCCAAATAGGTCATCGTGGTTCACTACAAATTTTTTTCTGCGACCTTTCAGAAGCTTAAAAAAAACCCATTTGAGAAGAAATCGTGCTGAATCTCGGGTCTGAATTTCAGAGCTTTTTGCACTATATTTGTGGAGATATGATCTGAGGAAGTTGGCCTTTTTGCAGACTCCTAAATTACATTCCAAATAGGTGACTTGGGGAAAATCGTCCTAACTTTCTTTTTGAGCATAGGATTAAAATTTTGTAAGAAGGTACAGGAAGAGGACGGAATATAGTTTCTTCCATATATTTTTCACAGTAAAAGGTCAAAACAGTGACTCGTGGCACGTCGTACAAGTTCGCTCTATTGAACTAGTCTATAATCAGGTCATTGTGGGAGATTTCGTATAACTCCTCCTTGGAGAATCCAATTTGGATCACACTAGTGGCATTGGAAAGAGGACATAGAGGGCTACCACAGATCTCAATTTCAGAACTAGATGATCCAAAATTACAGAGATACATCAGAGGCAATATTGAGCTCCTACAAAGTGAAAAAAGGTGTGTAGATATTTTAAATTTTTGCTTAAGCTTGGTTTTAAAAATTAATTTGAAGGAATTCAAAGGGCATAGTAGAGCATTAGTATCAGTAACTGATGCCCCGAGGAAAGAAAATGTAAACACCTAGTAAGCAATCTGAAAGCTCTAGCATGACTCATGAAGAAGAGGAAGAAATGCTACATGATATATCAAAATTACAAGACCAAGTGCAACAAATTTCACACTCACAAAAGCTAACAGAAGCTAAGATAAGTGGCGTGGAATCTAAGATAAAGGGCGTGGAAGCCAAGATTGACGATTTGAAGATAGATTTGAAGGCAGATTTGACACATTTTCTACAAGAAATACTTACTAATGGTGAAAGGGGATTAAAGGAAACTCATGATGCGAACAAAGGAAATGTTAATAATGATTTCATAGACTCTAATGTTGGATCGAAGACGCACCATATTCCAAAAATCGATATGAGGAAGTTTGATGGCAAGGATCCCGCAACATTGATATTACAGATGGAGCAATTTTTCGATCTCAATAATGTGCAAAACACAAAAGGTACGTATTGCAACTTTATATTTGGAACCAAATCAGTTTGTATGGTATCAATGACTTTGCTCTCGTAAACAATTTATCAATTGGCTATCGTAAAAAGCAACACTTTTTTTAGCCAATTGATAAGTCTCAAACAAAAGGGTTCAATAATGGAGCACATTGAGGAGTTCCAAAAATTGAACATAAGGGTAAAAAATATCCCAGAGGACCATAGGATTGATCTGTTCATAGGGTCTTTAAAGGATAATATCCAACATGATGTTCGCCTTTGGGAACCTGATTCATTAGAGAAGGTTCAGGTTAGCAAGAAAAATGGAAAGCAAAATTATGGCAACCAAGAAGCATACCACTCACAAATATAAAGACAGAAGTGTTGTTGCCCCTAGTCTTCCACAACCTATAGGGTTGTCACCACAACAATTGGAAGAAAAAAGAGCAAAAGGGCTTTGTTACAGTTGTGATAGCAAATACACTAAAGGTCATAAGTGTGCTGAGAAGAAATTATTCTACATAGATTGTGAAGAGGAAGAAGAAAAGGAGCAAGAAAGGTCAAAAGAAGAGGATATACTCCATGAACAAAGCCTAGATGAAGAAAAAATGAATCTGACCATATCTTGTAATGCATTGGTGGGAATTACCACTCCTCAAACCATCAAGATAGAAGGACAATCAAGAAGAAAAAGGTAATAGTGTTGATTGATTCAGGAAGTACCCACAATTTTATTCATTGTAAGGTAGCAAAAGAATTGAATTGCTTCCTATATCTAGCACTAGAGTGTCAGGTGATGATTGCAAATGGAGGAACATAAAATTGCTCTGGAAAATGCCATAATGTCAAGCTATCCATGGGAAAATATGTATTGACTAGCCCAATGCTTTCCATTCCAATGGGAGGTGCTGATGTTGTACTAGGAGTCCAATGGCTACAATCCTTGGGTACAATAGCTTTTAATTTTCAAGAACTTTTCATGAAATTTTCTATGGAAGGAAGGGAAGTTGTATTAAGGGGTATTGCAGGGAAACCAGGAAAGATAATCAGCTCTAATGGTATGACAAAGCTTCTAAAAACGGAACAAAGAGGTGTAATTGCACAATTATGTTCGCTAGATGTTTCCACATTGGAATCATCTATTTCTCCAGATCTCCAAAAAGTCCTAGATAATCATTCCAAGGTATTTGAGATTCCTAAAGGTCTCCCACCTATGCGTGATCATGATCATACTATTCATCTAATTCCAGGAAGTGTTCCTCCAAACATCAGGCCGTACATATATCCCTATGTCCAAAAGAGTGAAATTGAACATATGGTTGCAGAAATGCTAGAGGCTGGTATAATTCAACCGAGCCAAAGTTCTTTCTCTGCTCCAGTAGTATTGGTGCACAAGAAGGATGGATCATGGCGCATGTGTCCAGATTATAGGGAGCTCAACAAGCTCACTATTAAAGATAGGTTTCCCATTCCTGTCATTGATGAATTACTTGATGAATTGCATGGATCAATTTACTTCACCAAGTTGGATCTTCGTTCAGGATATCATCAAATCAAAATGAAACTCAAGACATTCCGAAAATAGCATTTAGAACTCATGAGGGTCACTATGAGTTTTTGGTCATGCCTTTTGGCCTTACCAACACACCTTCTACATTTCAAGGTTTGATGAATTCCATTTTCAAACCCTTCCTTAGAAAATTTGTGTTAGTATTTTTTGATGATATACTAATCTACAACAAGTCTTGAAGGGATCATGTTGAACACGTTGACAGGGTGCTACAACTATTGGAGGAGAAAAAATTATATGCAAAAATATCCAAATGTTTCTTTGGAGTACAAGAGCTGGAATATTTGGGTCATATTGTATCTCATGAAGGAGTTAAGTTAGACCCTAGCAAAATTAAAGCCATTAAGGAATGGGAAATCCCCACATCCATAAAGCATTTGCGAGGATTTCTCGGGTTGACAGGGTATTATCGCAAGTTTGCTAAGAATTGTGGGAAAATAGCAGCACCTCTAACAACATTGTTGAAGAAAGATGCATTTTCATGGACTCCAGAAGCAACAAAGGCCTTCGAACATCTTAAAGAGGCAATGTGCCAAGCAC
>APFE031307911.1:69792-104221 GCA_000404065.3 Pinus taeda | reverse complement strand
AGGTAGGATCGAACAACACTTGGTTTCTCATAGAATAATGTATATTTAGAGAAGGATTGCTCTTGTTTTTTTTGTTTGTCACTAGAGAGTCTTAGACTCCTAGGGAGGTTAGGTTTGTCCACAAAAAACTCTTTCTGCGTGACACTATTGAGGCATGCAAGCTTCAAAGTACTGAAAGGGTTGTTCCTAAGTCAACTTCTTAGATAATGAGCTGATGTTAACAAGAAGTGACCCATCGTACGAGGGCCTTAATGAATCCCACATCTATGACACAAAACGAAGAAAATTATTTTGCGGAGGTGAAAACGATCTGATGATACAAAGTTCAGGGTGGCGATCATGAAAGAATGAAGCATGAACATATTGCAACAGATGAGATGTAAGATGAATTGGTGAATTCTCTGTGTGACTTCTCTTAAACATATTGACGACACTGAAATGGATTGGTAGAATTAACCCCAAAAATGGATGGTACGAAGGACCAATGGTGATATGATTGGTGAACGGAATAACCCGACTCAATCAAGGTGATGGAGTGAAAGTGTCATGTTCAAGAGCGACCTGCTACCAATAAAGTTTCTTCAAGTTTTCTTCCCAATTTTTCCCCAGTCATTGCTGACCAATACTTCTTTATTTTTTTCAAACTTGAGGAGGATAACATATGCTTGTTCTATAATTTTCCCTTCGGGCAAACCTGTCGCTATGTTTTAACGAGCCTAGTGATAGTGAAACTCGCTCTTGTCTGCATGGACAAGTTTGTCGCTATTGTTTTAATGAGTTTAACAACAAAGATAACTTGGTCCTTTTCAATTTTAGAGAGTCTGAAAAGAGACGGAAAGGAAACCCCAGTAATCCTTTTTCATAATATAATCCCTTAAGTCCAAAAAAGTATAAAATAATACAAAAGGGATGACTTTTCGATAGCTTTAATGAGCCAAACAAGACAATCTCTCGATCTTTTTGTGTAATGATCCCTCGGGTCCAAAAAGATTAAAATCTAGAGGAGAGATGGCACTTCCAATCACTTTAACGAGTTGGAGAGGCCAATTGCTCGGCAATCTTTGCATATTTTACAAGTCAAATGAAAAGAGCTTAAAGGAGACATTTTTTTAGGAACAAGTGATGTTTTCGAAAAGCAGCTAGTTCCAGGTAAGGTTTGGAACTTTTTAATCACAGTAGTGTAAAGAAGATGGCTAATAGAATCACTCGTCATAGTTGTTCCTCAAAAGGGGTAAACAATCAAATGAAGGCGTATGATTGACTAAAAAAGAGTGGAGGTGATGGTAAGAACATGACCAAGGCTCAAAAGCTGATGATTATGTGATCGCAATGGTTATTTACCAAAGGATGGGTTCATTTTTTAATGAGATTAAACTCTGTGGGAACATATGCTCATTGCTAGGTTTATTTTTTAACGAGCTTGAACTTTGTGTAAACCTACTCGTTCCAGTCGTATAATAAAGATGTCTCATCGATAGGTTCATTTTTTAGGGAACTTGCCCCATTTGAAACTTTGCTTCATCGGCGTATCCAACAAATGATTCCAATAGGTTCGACATCTGCAAAAAATGCAAAAGTGGATTACCTAACCAAAATTATCACTCTTGACGAAAACAAAAATGTAACAAAAGCATATGAAGAGATTACTACGCTTTGTCACGCATAGTAACACTTAAGGTACAACCTGTTTCGGGGTTGTGACAGTGGAATCCCATTGTAATCTACTAGCTCATAGGCTCCTTTTGCTAATACATGCTTAACAATGTAGGGACCCATCCACAAAGACTGGAACTTACCTGCTCCCAGTTTATCGGATTCTTGATCATAAAGTAAGACCAGGTCACCTTCTAAGAAGACACGGGGTTTGACATTCTTGTCAAATTGCACCTTGACTCATTTCTTATGCACTTCATTAGCCAAGGTGGCATCATGACGGGTTTCATCCAATTGGATTAATTCCAGGAAATGAGCCTCTTCCTCTGAAGTTCCAGGGAGAAGGTCAACTTCCAGCTTGAGAGATGAAATCTCAACTGAATCGGCAAGACTGTCTCTAGGCCATACACCAACTGAAAGGGTGTTAATCCTGTTGCATTTCTTACCGATGTGCGATATGCCCATAAGGCCGAGTACAGGACTAGGTGCCAACTCTGTTTATGGACTCCAATCATCCTTTGCAGCATGTGCTTCAGGACTTTGTTGATCGCCTCAACTTGTCCATTAGCTTGCAAATAATATGGAGTGGAACTATCATGGGATAGTCCTAATTTGGCAGTTAATTCAACCATCATGTGATTGCGGAAATGCGATCCATGATCTGTGACTACAGCTTGTGGAACACCGAATCTAGAGACTAAATGATTAAAAAAGAAAAGAGCAGCCATTTCACCACTATTGTTTAATGTAGGCATCGCCTCAGCCCATTTCATAAAATAGTCAACTGCGACTATGATCTACCCATGCCCCCCAGCCGAGGTGGAGTTACATGTCATGAAATCTATTCCCCATTTGGTGAATGGCCCAACAACAACTACTAGATGCAGAGGTGCAGGTGGTATTCTGGTTTTTCGGTTGAACATTTGATAAGCATGACAACTTCTGACTGTGGTTATGTAATCTTTGAACATTGTTGGCCAAAATTAACCTGCACGTAAAACCTTTTGTGTCATAGCATAACTAGATTGATGCACCCCACATGCACCTGAATGACAATCATTCATAACTTTTTCAGCCTCCTCATGGGTAAGGCACCTTTGTAGAACTGTATCAATACCTCGACGGTCAAGTCTATCACCGACGATCATGTAGTCTTTTGCTTGGTATCGAGTACGTCGTTGTTCTGAGTGAGAGGTATTAGGCCTATATGTTTGGGTTTAGAGATAGATAATTATATCTCCATACCACGGATCGCTCGACGACATCAGAAACAAAGATCCATCCATGATTGATGCTCTGGATGTTGAATCGTTGGATGACGATGGGAAGTCGCATAGTAAGTCCGCAAAAACTAGAGATTTCTTTGATTTGGATTTTATGAATTCCAGATCAAACTCTTGCAAAATAGCTATCCATTTCGAATATTTTCCCCCCAAGTAACTGACGCGACAATATGTAAGTCATAGGGTTGCAATCTGACAAAATGGTAGTTTTGTGAAAGAGGATATAGTGTCAAAATCTCTGTACTGCTTGAACAGCTGCAAGAGCCAGCTTTTCAACATAGGAGTACTTGCTTTCTATATCATTTAAGTTTCGACTTAAATAAAATATAGGGTGTTCTATTCCATTGTCTTCTTGAACTAAAACCATTGGGATGGTCATATCTGCTACAGCTAGATATAGGTTAAAGTCCTTTTGATAGTCAGGAGAGTACATTAATGATGCTTTTATTAGGGATTCCTTTAAAGCATCAAAGGAAGCTTGCACAACCTGATCCAAGTTGAAGGGCACTTCTTTTTTCAAAAGACACATATAACCTTTAGCAAGTTCGGTGTAATTTGGAATGAACCTCCTTAGAAAGTTTTCTTTCCCTTGGAGTTTCTGAATCTGAAGCAAATTTGAAGGTGGAGGCATATCGATGATTGCCTGAACCTTACATGGGTCGAGACAAATCCCGTCCTTTGAAACCACAAAGCTAAGTAATTGACCAGAACCGACACAAAACACACACTTGTGCAGATTGAGCCATATATTGTAGTATCGACAACGTAGAAATATAGCTCTCAAATGCTACGGATGATCAGTCCGCTTTCGCGAATGAGCTGGAAGATCGTCGAGATATGGTTGAATGATGTTCTTGATGTCACGGAAGGCATAATTCATAGCCCTATGAAAATTTTCCCCTGCGTTATTTAAACTGAAAGGTAACTTGTGGTACACAAATGTGCCCCACGGACAAATAAATGCAGTCTTTGACTGGTCCTGTGGGCAGATATTTATTTGATTATAGCTGGAAAATCCATCCATAAATGAAAATATTTCGCATCTGGCGCATTCATCAATTATCTGGTCGATGAAGGGTGTAGGATAATTGTCCTTTGAATAAGCTTGGTTTACATCCCTGTAATCGATGCACACTCTAATCGTTCCTTGATTTTTCATCCCAGGAACAATATTCGATACCCAATTATTTAGAGGAACTAGGTAAATGAAACCAGCATGTAAAATTTTTTCAACTTCTGCCTTAATGGCAGCGGCTTTCATCGAGTGCACCTGCCAAAGATGTTGTCATACTGGTTTGACATCTGGATACATCTTAATTTCGTGTTCAACTATGCTCGAGTCAATGCCTAGCATTTCTTCATATGACTATGCAAAGACATCTCTGAACTCGCGAAAGAGAGCGCAATATATTTCCAGTTCTGAAGAAGAACAAGATTTGCCAACATGAATATTCTCTACAACATCTGGCTTGGTCGAGATATTTATGGCGAAAATTTCTTCAATATTGGACAAATTTCACTCAAAATCCACCATATTTATAGTATTTGATAGAATCAAAAACTGAAGGATGATCAAGGTTATTGGAACAATCTTCGTGGTAATTCGAAAGATGGGAACGATGGTGGTAATCTTCCCATGGTGCCTCTCCTATCATCATTGATTGAATGATTCCTTCATCTGTAGAATGTACATGTGGCCAAGGATCTGAAGAGGTGCCATATTCCTTAGACCTATCTATCCAAACACTCGATAAGCATTGATTTGGGTTTGCCACCTAGGCTAAGAAAATTGATTGCTACAATATTTCTATTAGGCTTGGAGGTAATACCTGTTGATGATCCATGCTAACATCATGTTCGAAAATCTTCTGAATATTTTTAGATACAGAAGATACCATATTGCAGGTCTCCACAGTGGCTAATTCTGCCAGATTACTCGAAGGCGGTAGAGAAAAAGTACCCATCAATGTAGGGTCTTTTAGGAGGCCTACTCCGATATTTTGAAGAGATTGAGAGCTTCCAAGGATCATGGGGATGCTTCCCATAACTTGTGAACTATTGGGGAGGAAGGTTTGTTGGTTAATGATTGTAATTCCTCCTTGAAAAGGAAATGCAGTATTTCTAAAGTATGTTGATACAATAGCAACCATAGCATAAATCCAGGGCCTTCCCAGTAGGATGTTGTAATCGAGGTTTCCATCGTTAACTTCAACATCAATTTCTACTGGTTTGCCCCCTAGTTCAACTTGCAAGTTACTTAAATCCTATACAGGGTGTATGTTTGTCCATCGAATGCTTTTAATGTCGTTGATGATCGCAACAAGGGTGGTGAGCCTAATGTTTTCCAGAAACTCAATGACATAATGCATGTAGATGCCCCCTCATCAATAGTTGTTTGATGAACAGTTTTGTTGAGGGCTTTCACTTGGATGAGGAAAGCAAGTTGAGCTGGTAGCTAGGGTTCATATCCTTTATGATTAAAGGCCACAAGATTGGAATCCGTTGGGTCAATCCCAGCTATTGTTGATAATAGAGCCTGATTTTTGGAGGGGCAATTTTGCAGTACTTCAAGTGTTGACATAGCGAATGGTGATTGGGCCAGATCCTCCAATATATTATAATTCTGTGTTGCTCTGGCATGAGGATTAAATGTCAATTTGTGTACTACTCCCTTTGGCGCCTTTATCGTTAACTCAAGAATGATGGGTGACACAACTTCGGTCAAAGTTGTTGTCGAACTACTAGGCTGATCTGTAGCCTTGTTGTTCAACAGTTGTGGATTGCTATAATCTTTATTCCTTATCGATATCAAAGCATCATTTTGTTTCGAAATGGACAACATAAGCACTTGGGGCGAGGAAGCATTGTCGCTAGCAACCAAATTGGCTTCTGTGTTTGGAAATGAATCAGTTAATACTGCTGAGGTTTTTGAGTTCTTGAAGAATTTCTTAATCTCATCTTTATGTGGACAAGCTTTCGTCCAATGATTCTCATTACATATAAAGCATGGGTGACCGGGTTTCCTTTGTCCATAAGGGTTTGTAGAAGATTTTTTAGGAGACAAATCATCCTGTTTCTTCTTTTTTCTTTTCCCTTTCTTCTTGCCCCCTGGTTGCTTCGGTTCTTTTCCTTTGTTAGTCAACACGGCATTAACCTCTAAAGAAAGAAGTTCTTCATTTGCATTTTGACCAAAAACTATACGGGATTTCTTAGATGTAGCCTTTGTGGTTTTTGTGTCGGTCGTACCTATCACGCCATCATCAGCATGAGAGTCTTTGTTTGATTTAGGAGGAGGAGGAACGAAAAACTCCGGCCTAGGAGCATCAGGAATTTTGTCATAGAGCATGCCAGACTGAGTATAGATCAAGTCTAGATATTGTGCATGAGTAATGACTTTCTCTTCAGTGAAAACTCCTCCCTTGGCCACATCTTCTGTAATAGAGGGTAACAGTGACTTAATAAACCATTCAGCTAACAGCTGATCAGGAACATATGTCTTTACCATTTGAAAACAACGCCGCCACTCATGAATATGATCAGATATGTGAGTGGCTATCGTCTGCTTGAAATTGGTAAGAAGCTTCATTCCTATTTCGTACCTTATGGGTAACTGAAAATGGGTTAAAAAGGTGGTGGTGAAGGTGCTCAAGTTATCGAATGAAGCTCTAGGCAATTCGATGTACCATTTTACAGCAAGACTAGTTAGCATTTGCTGAAAAAGGCAAAGCCTAATCGAATCATCATTGAGAGTGTTGGACGAACACCACAAATGAAAGGTCATCACATGATTCAATGGATCTTCACCTGGATTTCCATTGAATTTAGGAATATCTGACAGAATTTTATGAGGAATCACTGGTCACCAAGGGGTGTAAGCAATTGGATCACTTGTTAGCCGATTCAGATCTGGTAATTCTAAAGTTGCTACAAAAGGCAACTGTTGATTCAGGTTTGGTGAAGCATACCCAAGATAAGATGGGATCACTTGAGCTGTGGGTCTTTGCATACTAGCATAATGTATTTGATGTTGATAACTTTTATAAGGTTGATGGGTGTAAACATTATGATATGATTGTTGGTAATTGTTTTGAATATATGGCTACCCATTATCTGCAAAGCTTTGTTGCTCAGGTCCTCAGTAAGTTTGTTGGAATTGCGGTTGATGATATTGCACCAGCCATGGCTATGAGACCATTTTTTGTTTCCAAATACTAGATGTTTGACCAAGATGAGGGGTTATAGTACCCATTTGAGCATGAGTCACTTCAGTTAAGGAACCACTAATTGGTGGCTATGATTGAGTTGTGGAGATAAGAGGCTGTTGTATTACAACCTGAGAGACTAGAAGTTGACATATAATGGGTCGCACTTGTACTTGTGACACCATCACAATAGCTAGTGTAGTGGGAATATTCAACACAGGTTGATTTGGTCGTATAGAATATACAACTCTTGGTTGTTGAGGCAGTATTGGTACCCAACCACTGGATGTGATTCCAGCCTGACCTGAATTTTGTTGTGAACTCTCATATGGTTGTTCTCTCAGAGGGAATAACAAAAGGGCATATTTCCCCCCATATGGCAACAATCTAGTGTTCAAAGAGAAAATTGGCCTTTGGAGACTAAACTTCCCAAATTGACACTATTACGAAGGATCAATTTGCTAAGACTCAACATAAGAAATTCCAAATAAGGTTCCGGATGAACAAATAGGAACAAACCATACTGTCAAGACAATCCCTGGGTGGACTCCATCTAGCTGTTGAGAGCTAGTTGGGACAGATGGTACACTAGCGAACATTATCGGAGTAGCAGCAGGAGGTTCTACTATTGTTGTGTCAGATGACACAGTCCTAGATGTCGATGGTTGTTCAGACATATCGATTCTATCCAAAAGATTTCCTAACGATTCTACAGGAACTTGTGACGAAGGGTGACCAACTTCTGTAGTGGAGGGATATAGGTGGATCCCAGTTCCAAAATGCAATGGAGTACTGGATGGAAGATCCTCTGCAATCTCTTCTATAGCAATCAACCCTGGTGGAAGAGGTAGACCATCAGGTCCGTAAAATATTTCTGGTGCCAAAGAAGGTATAGACTCTACAGTGATAGATGTTGGAAGGGTAACACCTTCCAAATCAGCCCTAGATGGAGCTGGTTCAGAAATAGAAGTGTTTGCCACTACACTAGGATCAATTCTAGTGTCCTCTTGTAGCTGCGAAACTTCTTCTGTAGATGCAGGGATACTAGAAATAGTTGGAGTAACTGGAGTCTCTGAGGATGTTGAAACACAAATTTCAAATAAACCAGGAGACTTCAACCCAGTTAAACGAGATCGCTTGGCCCGGAATGGTTTCATTTCCAGAGTCAAAGACAGTTGGCTCATTATTCTCTGTGAACGATGGGGTTTAGATTGACTTTCTTCCATGATTGCGGATTACTTGATCAACTCAAAATAAAAAGGGGAAATGTGGTTTCGAATTAAATGAATTTTATGACGCTTTGACACAACTTGCTTTTTCAATTTTTAAGAGTCGAGAAAAAGCTAAAGATGACTCTAGTCGCCCTCGATTTTTAATGAGCTTGAAGTGACAAGTGTTCATATGGACCTTTTCTTTTAAGGAGTCTAAAAAGGAACAAAAGTGACTACTTTGGAAATCTAGATAGAGGGATTACCAAACCAATCACAAAATTACAGAATACTTTTTAAAGTACGGTAGTCAATCTTCCCGAATGCTGTGTTCAGTGCATTGCAATCGATAGGGTGGCAGACATGGCTTCCTAAAGATAAAGGATATAGCCTATTGTGGTCTCTTAATATATACTCGATGGTACATGGGAGCACAAGCCTGTACTGGCACTTGTCATATCAAAGAGGAGGAATCACCCAACCTACGATGAAAACGATAGTTACCAGGATTTACAACGCCAGAATACGTCTCTGGCCTAGACTTCTAGATGTTGTGCATTAGGTTCCAAAGCGTTTTTATGTTCATTGAAATTTATTTTACAGTTGATCTTTCTTAAGAAGTTTTCCTTTAAGGTTCATCACGTGATGTAGACATACAATTCCTAAATATGCAATCTAAGATGATAAACAGTCATTTACTTTCTTTTTGCAGTGAAAATCCTAGCCACTAAGGAAAGAGAATTAAAATTCTTTCAACATAGAACATAGAGCACACACTAAGATGCACTGTCCTAAATCAATTTCCGTGTGCAGTCTAAATGCAAATTCACATGCATGTATTTGTTTTCTGCTTTATTAATGCATGAATGACAAAAGGAATGCTAAGTACAGATATGAACTATTCTTCTTTCAAAGCGACAACACTAAAAATTTTCTTTTCAAAAAATGAAAGGAAGACTAAGACGACGCTTTGCGATTTCGAATTGAAAACTGCTTTTGACAGTTGAATACTATTAATTCAAATCAAATACAATGGAAAAAGTGTAATTGACTATCAAAAAGAGGAAGACTCTTTTCTTTGACTAAAAACGACACTTGCGACACTTTCAAATCAAAAGACGACAGTTTGATTAAGCTATTGTTTGCAAAGGAGAACTGTAAATGATGAAAAATACATTAAAAAATTCACAATTATTTAAACAATGGAGGTTGAATAATGCAAAGGAAGGGAGTTTCAACAGTGATATATTGATCATAGACAGAAAAACTACTGAATAAAGCTGAAGATAATGAAGAAAAAACCAAAATCTTGAGGCAGAAACAGTCTCATCTAATCATCGCACCTGTAACACAGGGAAATAGGGATGCATCTCACCTGTAACACACGAGAGGTGCGATGCATCCAAACTTCCAATGAGAGATAGTACGATGGTCCAAGGATGAGACTGAGATTGGTTTTTGCTCACAGTTTGCAGCTTAGTTCAGGAATTGAGGCTGAGCTAATGATAGGTAGTAAACACAAAGCATAGGGGCTAATCTAATGAGGTTATTTGAGATATCACTAGGGCACTTAGGATGTTTGAAAGTCAGATGTTCAGTTCATATACTAACCCAGAGATTGACTGAAGCAGCATTGATCTATTTTGCAGTTGCATAGCAAAAGCAGTTCGAAGGCTAGTTGGCTTAACCTTAGGCTCTGTCTGTAGTTTATAAAGCAAACAAATAGAAATAAGAAAACAAACTATTTGCTCCCCAGTGGAGTCACCATTTTTTTATCGGGAAAACTACTGTCCATTCAGAGCTGCTAGTCCCACTAAGATAGGTAGCTATCTTAGAAACAAACTAACTAAAGTTACTTGTGTTTTCCTTTATGAGAAATAGATGAGAGAGAAGCAGAGAGTACCAACCTCAGTCTTTCGCTTGGCTCCTTCTTGTTTCCTCCCTCCTTTGATAGAGCTTTGCCACTCCTTCCTTACTTGTCCCACTTCAAAGAACGCCTGTAGAGTCAAAGCAGCATAATACCATCAAAGCATAGAGATCTATAACCATAAACAATATAGGATCATATATATATTAACCATACAAATGCATATATCAATACAATAATATGGAGGAAAACTCAAATAGCTTTATTGATAGAAGTAGTAGAAGAGAGGATTACAACCAATTGGTCTGACCTAGTGCCATCCTCCTAGCATGAAAGCCCTCTTCACCTCATGAAAAGCTAGATCACCCAACACTATGATGTTCCACAGAGAAACCAACATCACTTCCTTACAAGATACAAAATTCTAGCCTCTGGATCTCTAGGATGAGGGAACCATATATAGATATTTGCAGGTGGGTGAGTCAGCTTCTGGGATTTTGATTAGTGTCATTTCTCTGATAGTTCTTGGTTCCACTTAGAGATTTCATGATCTCTTACTCATCCCTAGGAAAATTTAGAGAGGCAAGTGTCAAATGGGCAGTTTCTAGAAGATTCTTTGGGTTTCCCCCTAGCCAACTGCCTCTGCCATTTCTCTGCTCTCGCTCATCGCACCCTATAGAAGGGATTTTCATTATGCATCACACTTTCTGCATGTAATAGGTGAGATGCATCGCACCCTTAGCACTAAGCAGTCTGTATGGTCTAGTTTTGACTAGTTCTGAGTAGTTTTTTAGGGAGAACTTCTGGGAGATGATGTAATCAACTGACCTTGTTCCTTTAGGGTATGAAACAACACTTTTAGGGGCTTAGAAGCCCTTGGGCGTGGACATATGAGATTGGGGTTATAGTGCCTAAATATGTCTATAAGAAGAACCTAGAGTTAGGGTTAGGGGGTCTAAAGCTAGACCTAAGATCGCTCAGTCTCAGTAGGGAGAAAAGCGAAAGAAATTAAAGGATTCTAAAACTACCCCGTCTTCAGAAGAGGAGCAACAATAAGGAAAAATAAAAAAGTAAATAAGGGCATGGTATCTAAGGTTGTGGTGCCAAAACCACCCCACATATTAGCAATAGGGCTATTAAAAATTCAACATGCTTCTTCTCATAGGAAGATATCAGAGGCAGGAGATTTACCTAATCTAAAGGTTGCCATGCAATCAGAATGACCAAAGGAAAATTATATCCCCTCAGGATAATTGATGTATCCTCCATCAAACACTCCTGCAAGCAAAGGAAATGAAGGTATGGTTAGTGATAGGGTGTCAATTTTTAAAAGGAAGCAAGCAAATGAAAACAAGAATTTTTCCCTTTTAGTGGATGTAGTAACCATGAGCACTCCTGCGACTAGCTAGAAGCAACAAGTAGAAGAAAAAGAGGATTACATTCCTCTTACATTTTTTATGAAAAAATAAGGACGAGAAGAAGATACAGAGACTAAGACAACAAATCAAAGAATTGGAAATTTTGGATCGGTATATGAAATCTCAAAATGAAGCATTGGCGATCAGGAACAAAGAATTGGTTGCAAAAGTAGTTGGAATGAAATAACAAGTGAAAAAGAGGAGAACCCATGTTGCTTATATGAAGACTCAAGCTAGAAGGTTCAAAAGGTAGATGAGAAAGGTTGAAGGTGAAAGCTCGGGGACCAATATTAAAATTCATAAATGATAAGTGAAAGACTTCAAGTTTTGTTTTTTGCAGAGGTTAGTAGACAGTTGTGTGGGGACACACAATAAGATCAATTTGGGAGGATGTTAGGCCCCAAAATCGCTCTATTTTTTTATCTATAGAACCCCATATTGTCCCTTGTTTCATGAATCAAAAAAACTTTTATGTATGCATTTTAAGCTTCTTTTAATATATCCATGAGAAATTGGGTAAATGTTGCTCATCTTTAAAGGAAAGGTTGATATATTAAATTTTTTTATAATTATGTGCTTGTATTCATGTTACCTGGTGAGACGTGGTATTGCAACAAGAGTGATGCAACTGCCAAGGGCTCCTCACCTCTATTTATCAACCCAGATTTCATACAAACTTTGAGGTGACAGTGATATATGCACATTAGATAGGATTCTACTCATGCCACCCTCAACTAGGACATCTGATCAATAGTGTTCCACCTTTTTACTACTAAATTAGAATGAAAGATAGCTAATGAAGGTGAAATTTAGAAGATACCTCTAACTATGAAAAGGAAAATGCTATTAATTTCAACTTGCAAATTCCATAGAAACAATTCATGAAAAGGAAATAGCTAAACTACTTGTAGAAAGGAAATTAGATTATCTTGAAATCATCCATCTAGTTATCAGATCTACTTGTATACAATAATCTAACCTAGAAAACCATATCTCGAGATTCTATGTACTATCTAACTATCTCACACTTACATATAAATCAACGTTCTATTTATTCCAAAACTGTCATAAGGAAACTAACACTATTATGTTCTTGCAGTGAAGGAAAAGGAGGGTTTGGAGTGGCCTAAAAGTTTCCCTTGATCATGAAGTGACAATTGGGGGTAAAAATCCTTATAAAATAAGTCCAAAATGCAGAAAGGATCAAAATTGGTTAGGAAACATATTACTACAGGTGTGCTACATGAGACTGCTACAAGTGCCTTATATTGCTACAGGAAGGCATGTAATGCTACAGGAGGGTTGTCGAGAAGGTTTAAGAGGTGGAAATGATGGTCTCAAGGCATAGAAAGGTGGATGGATGTTTAGGTAGATAAGTAAAGGGTGTCCAAAGCCCCTATCCAATCTCAGAGCCTTTGGAAGGATTGTTTTTCACTAGGAGGGATGCTCTCCATGAACCTAGGAAAATGATCTCATGAAAAAAAATTAGGATAGAAGTTGGGTTTCACAATAGAAGCTGAGTAAGTCCAAGATGGAGGTGGTGAAGGTTCCCTTTTCTACAGATCCAAACATCCCCTCAATCATCACATGAGCATACCCATTTATCATTGACAAAATGAAACAACTAGTAGTCAAAAAGATGAGTTGAATTTAAATTATATCTAATCTAGGCCAACACTTTGATCTAATCAATAAAACAACTCCTAATCTATAGCAACAACATTCATAACAATATAACTAACACAAATATCCTTCCAAGAAATCATAAACATAATTCTTTTGTATTGTGGTTGTAGATCCTTCTATTCATGCTCCCATGAGAAATATGAGGTAGAGGTTGCAATCACAAATTCTAATGGGTTATTCTCTACTAAAATGCAAGAAACTATAAGTGCAATGAACTAAAAAGAGATAAAAATACACAATATGGATCTAGGCCACTAGGGTTGGGCCCAAACCTAAGAGCCTTATCCCTGTAGGACTAACTCAGTGATGAATCAATAAACAACTTCTCATTATCATTGAATCAATGTTTTATACATCACATAACAATAAAAAATAGCAGTGTCAAGTTCTTGAGCTTAATAGTTACCTAGCTAAAAACAAAACTCAAATCCTAATGAGCTCTTTTACGTGATTATTTATACAAGAGGGTAGCTACTATCATCTCCCTAGAAAATAGGAATATTTGTCTACCATAACTTGAGAACATTGGATCTTGTTCCTCATTACTTACACTTGCTTGGTTACCAATGACCTCGTTACTTTCACTTGCTTGGTTTCCAATGACCTCGATTTGATGGGAGAGGGTGTGTCATGATATTGGGTTGATTAAGGGATTTAAAGTGGTGGACAACCCCCTAGATTCTTCCCTTGTTGTTTACTCTGAGTCCTTGCATAGAAATCATCTCGAAAAATTCTCCATTTCTTGCAATTAAACCATATTAGGCCACATTACATAACAAACATATGTTGTCATTCTTACTAAGAATAATATATAAAAAAATATGAAAATAAATGTGAGAAAGAGATAGTTATAAAGCTCGAGGTCTACATCATGGCCCTTATAATGTACTAATTAATGAGCAGCAGCATCACCCCCTACTGAAATTGTTTCTCATCCTTTGAGGAACTCATTCTTCCATATGTATCTCTCTCATGGCCTTGGTGGCCTCCCTAACATCCCAAGGATCCTCAGATGGTTTTCCTTCTTAGGGATAGAAACTTGCATTTTTCTCTATTTTTTTCCACTCCTTTTTCTCTTATGCTTCATCTCTTCCTTCCTCTAGACCTAGCAGCAAGGATGGATTGAGCTTGGTCCTATCCACTTGACTTTCAACCTTTGCACGATCCTCTTGTATAAGGTTGTTCTCTCGAAGGAATTCCCTAGCCTTTTAGGAGAGTGATATTCTTTGATCTAGAGGTTGTGGTGTAAGGCATGACATCTCCACTGGAAGGCTTGCAATGTTTTTGTTCCCAAAAACTTGAATGGGTCTTCAAAATGTAGGATGGCTTGTTCCTAGTTGGAAATGTATTTAGGTGCTAGATCAACATCATTAGAGATGATGCCATGATTGCTAATGACTACCATTGGGATCACTAGTGTTACCCCAATATGCAATGGTACCTTTTCCTCCTTTGCCATTACTATTTTCACTTCCTCATCTCCTCATGAGTCATCCAGGATTCTAAAGCCATCAACTTTGTATCCCCTAACCTTGCATTAGGATCCCAAAAATTCATATATGTCAAGGTGAGGTTGCGTATGTAAAATTCATCCAATTTTTCTTTTTCCTTCATGTTAGCTTGGTTAAAAAATTCAATGAACTATTTGTAATCCTAAAAGGGCATAGATTCATGTTGTGCTAAGGTTCTGACTCAGAATTGCAACGATTGCTATTTGATAAAGAGGGCATAAGACTTTGATGGTTTTATACACTACAATGACCCCATGGAGAGGATTTCCATGGTGGTAAGTTGTGTTTCTTTCTCCTATAGCTTCTCTCTCAGCCACATATTTTATGTTTGTAGCTACTCCTTCATTGTAGTCTCTCTCATTCTTATCTCACTTAATTCTTTGTTCATTTCAAGGACCTTTTCTTCCATGAGGCCCACATCCTCTACCTTCTTAGATTTAGCAATTTTAATCTACCTATGGGTTATTCCTCTTTCTATTTCTAGCTCATAAAAAAGTGGGGCTGCAAATTTTTGGGGAATAATCCTCCCTCCTTAAATGAATTTGTAGTGGAAGCTTAGGCTAGGTTGTAGACTAGGCTTTTCGAGCTCTCAGAAGTCCTTCTCAAATTTTCTTAGGGAGTTTTTTGCCTCCTGTCGTTGTTGCATCACATTCTACCCCTCTTGTAGCATCCTTTGTCCCTCTTGTAGCATACGTTGTCCTTCCTGTAGCATTCTTTTTCCCTCCTATAGTTTCCCTTTTTATTCTTGTTGGAGGTTTGTTGGTGTCTTGGGTTGTTTGAAGGAGGTTTATCTAATGGTAGGCCTACTAATATTCTATAGGAGTCTTTGTTGTCGGTTTTGTAAAGGTGACCTCTTCAATTATTCCTTCAGTTATTCCTGCCTCCCCTTTCTTTCTTGGGGACCCCTCAATTATGATGGGGACCTTTGTAGGAGTTTTTTGCCTTCCTTGCTTAATCTTGGTGCTTTTCCTGGTCTTAAAATGTAGGAGGGCTTACCCTTTCCTCTTCCTTTTAGATTCTACTAGGGTGCTTAAGGTAGCTAAAGTTGCAGCTACCTCACATTCAGGGGTTCCTGGGGACAAACTTGTTTTATTTGGGTGTACTATATATATAGGCTTAGTAGTCTTATTAGGACTTAATGTTTCTTTTTCTTTCTTTTCCCCCTCTTCTTTTTCATCTTTTGCTTCTCCTACCTCTGGCTCTGTTTCTTCTTCTTCCTCTATTTTCATCTCTACTTCTTCTAATGTCCTTCTATTTCTACCTCCCTTTATTTTTCTTCTGACGCTACTGCTTCTTCTTCTTCTATTTTTCCCTCTTCCTCCAACATTAGAGCCTGGGGTCTCACCTGGTGTGAGGGCATGTGTCTCTATGAAATTGGACCAGAGGACATGGATTCTAAATTTTTTCAAGGAATCCACCACTATCTATTTAATGAGGCCATGGTGGCCTAGGTTTTGGTGTTTTCCCTCTCTTACTTTTTGACTCATTTCCCTAATGGATTTCAAGAGGAAATATGGCACACTAAGTCTTTGATCAAGAGGCAATTCTGCCTTGAACCTGAGTTCATGAAGTAATCTAAAGTTGTAAGCATATATCACACTCATTCTTCCCTCACATGATATGTACTTCAAAATATGGTAGGCCACATCATCCCCAGGATAAGGTAGGATTTCCTTCCTAACTCAATTCTTGTCCTCAACAGGTTGTTCATTGGAAGTGAAGAAATTCATTTTAGCAGTGACATTGGTGGCTTTGTCTTCTCTACTCCACTTTATCCCTAGAGGTAGGGTTGTTACTCTGATAAATACTTTAGGGCTAAGATATATAGACAACCCCCTAACAATAGTGGTGGAACTTTCCTCTGTTTATGAATTCATAGCCATGGAAAATTCAAACGAAAGGTCGTCATCATACCCCTTCAATAACTTGAAGAATCCCAACTACTATTGTCTTCTAAAAATGTCTACCACAGGATAGTGTAGGTGGATTCTCTTGGTATATGAGGGCTCCCTCCTGTTAAATCCTACCCCCATCTCTTCTTTATGTTTTTAATTAAGTGAGAGGGGTATGCTTCTTCTATAGCTTCAATGTTTGATCCAGTGGTAGTAGTGAGACAAAAATTTCTTCTTAATGACAATTTCCTATGTTTCAATCACTATTTTGCTCAAAAACACCTTTTAATTGCGCAATTATACTTCCACCTTCTGTAGAATTTGAGTAAAATTTGCATGCAATCTGATGGATGGATGAATGAGATGGTGGCACTTACTTCTTCTCAAGTATTCTAGGATGATGATGGTAATTTTGAAATCAATTCAAACCTTTGTGGCCCTTTTTCACCCTTTCAACCTTCCTGTAGTAGTCTCTCAGTCCTCCTGTAGCAATTACAAGCCTCCCTATAGCTCCTTCTTGCAATTGCAGAATGGGGTTCGAAACTCCTCGATGGCACACCAAGCTTGTTATCTCCATAATTATTTTTGAAATGAGCAAGTATACAAAAGAACCCGAGCCCAAGTACATAATATGGCATTTTTGAGTTAAGGATTGGAGCGTTGTGGTCACCTATCATCACATGGGGTTTCCTATTTTGGATCGTTTTCCCCACTCTGAGTAATTATTTCTCCTTATTAACTAGCCACCTCCAGCTTATTAAAACATCCCCCCTCAACATTTATACATTTTTGTTATTCACACATAGGGAGGAGGTAAGATTTTTCCATACCTTTTCCTACCTCATGATCGAGCTACTGCAGGGATTTGGATGTTGGAGCTAGACCATATCATTGACATCAATGGAGTTGACTTGCTAGCTTACTTCCTATGTATTTCTTCATTTCTCCTCATGATACTTGACTATTGTGTTTATTATGTGTGCAGGTACCTCATTGACGTTCAAGTTGATCTCGCGGGTGGAAATTCCTCCTGGGAGTGATATGACTTATTCAAATTTGTCTCATAAGGTTATATCATCCCCCCTGATGAGAAAAAAAACAAGATCAGTGCTTTCTGTGATGTATGCACGGGTTTCTAAAGGAGGAGGTTTCCTTCCTGTAGAAGTCCTTTCCATTTCCTCTGGGGTATCCAATATGCATGGGGGTGATGAGAGAAATTTTAACAAGTCCTGAGGACAATACTAGGATCATGAGGGAGCAGTGTAGACTTGTAGAAATGAAGACGATGGCTTCTATGTTTTTCTTAATTAAAAGGGTAGGAAAGAGTGGAGGATTTGAGTGAATTTTTTTGTGAAATGAGATGGATGAGTGATGGATGGATGATGGATAGGAATTGGGGAATCTTATTCATCATTGTTAAATTCATAAGGTCCCTAAAGGGATGTCATTTTTCTCAAATCTCCCTCCTGTAGATTTTTAGAACCCTCCTGCAGCACCATAGGACCTTCATGTAGCAATTACAGGTCCTTCCTGTAGCAGTACAGAGAAGAGGTGAAAATTGAAGTTCAGGCTAATCAGATGGTGGAGAGAGGTGATCACATGAGTGGAGATGATGGATAGGGAATGGAGGGATGGAAGAATGAAAGAAATATTGAGAATTTTTGGCCCTGTAGCCATGAAATATGCCACTGTGTATTATCCTGTAAAATGGAAAAAAAAGGTCAGCAGACATGGTGAAACTCTTTCCTTGTGTTTTCACTTTTGTTTTGTTTTTTTTTTTCTTGAGACACACAAACTGCCTCAAAGGAGGCTTTCACCCTGCATGCCTACCCTGGGTGCCTCATTTGGTGAAGTAAAATTATAAGTGCGGACACGAACAGATTTCTCTAGCCCGATAATGGGTCTAGCCACAATAGATATATTCTATGGAAGATTTCCTTAGGTTAGAATCAATCAAGAGGGCCTACCTCTTGGTCACTTATCCTACTTGATGATGTCCTCGCTTTCTCACTCCAACAATCTCTCGCTTCCTTCTTCAAGCTCCTAAAACAAGTAAACAACAATAGCACACAAACATAATAATAGACAAATTGCAATTTAACCTACTTAACAAGTTAAGAAGCATTAAGACATGAATATGTAATATTACAAAACATGTAGGAAATTAATTGATAGTTGCATATATTAATATCAAAGAGAGATTACAACCATTCATCTTGATGTCGCAGTATTCCTCTGACAAGACTAGGTTTCCACACACTTCTTCTAGCACTCCCTGATGGCTTCAAACAAAAATAGTTTAAATGCTCTTTCCTTTAGGCTTCACTCCAAAGCAAACACACTTCTCTCTCACACAACTAGATGGAAACAACTAGTAATAACTTGCTTGTCTAATCAAAATAGTATACTCACACTCAGCCAACACTCTAACTAGCTTGTGCTTGGGAAGAAGGAAGGTTTATATAGCAAATATGGATGGGAGATGGATCCTCTTCTCATGGGAGAAGGACTTATCCCTTGAGGTAGTTCCATCTTTATAGGGGAAAGGAGCCCAAAATTTCATCCTCAACCCCATCCAGCCAAACCATTTACCAAACTTCCATTACAGAGCTTCTAGAGCTGGAAGATTCAGCTCTAATTTAAAAACCTTTCCATCACAGGACCAGCGCGACTAGGACACAGCTCAGTGGCACCAGTCGACACAGGGAATAGTGTTAATCTCTGCACATTGGTGCAGGGGAGAAAAAGGTCATTAGCGCCAACCTTGTAAACTGGGCAAAACAGAAGTTTCAAGGGAAATGGTGCAAAAGGGAACTGATCTTTTCATGGAGAGGAACATAATGGGAGTTTCTCCATGAAGGAAAAGAATGTGGGGTTAACTGTAGAGGGCCTCCAGGACCAAGGAAAGGGGAGTATAGGGACAGTGACAAAATTTTGTGTAATAGATGCCCCCTAAAGCATGAAGGTTGAGCCACAGTGAGGGATGAAATGCTTTATAAATCAGTGCAAGGAACCAGTTTTTCATCAGAAACCTGCAAGCAAGTACATATACATATACATAAACCAAGATATCTATCAAATGAAAAATGAATCATGGCATGGATGCAGCCATCCAGAGAATGATCATGTAAATGGATCCAGGTATGGGTGTAGCCATCCATCAAATAGGATCATAATGAAACCAAGTATTATCGTAGTTGTCCAATAATGAGAAGGATCACATATGATAACTCATGGTTTGGTCATAGTCAACCATCTGAAAGAGACATGCATGTCATCATAACCATCTCGCATCACTTGGCAACCTAGACTTTTGTGATCTAAGTCCAGGGTCTTGCGCTCCAACATGACTCGATGAAAATACAAATTCTAGCATGCGAATAGATGTGTTGATGTCGAACATGCTAGAAAGTCACTTGATTACCCGTCAATGATGTAAACTATTAACAAGCGCAAGAGAAATCACAAATAATGACAATGGCCCTCAAGGTACTATCAGCACAATTCAAAAAATGTGAATACAGGAAATGAAGTCGAACACTCATGAAATCACTCAATCGAAAGCTAACGATGTGAACTTGTTGCCAAGTTTGAAGAACTTGCCATTAGGGCATGCAAGTTTTAAAGCACTGGAAGGGAGTCTCTCGGTCAACTTCCCAGATAATGAGTTGAAGTCGAAGGAAAGTGACTGTGTCGAAGGAGGGCCATAATGAATCACACATCATTGATGCGAGACGAGAGGATGCAAAATGATTTTGGATGATATATAGAATCAGAGGTAAGTGTAACTACAGAAGGACAACTCTTGAACATATCAATGACACAACTAGAAGTTTGGTAGCTTTTGGATCCATGGGATCGGTGGTCATAATGATGTGGCAGAGATCAAATGGAAGGAAAAAATGAATGGGCTAAACCTAGGAAGGTCAATGATACAAAGGAGGATGTCCCAACCCAACACGAAGCAAAGAGTGTCATGTTCAAGAGTGAGTTGCCGACACGACTGATAGATTTCCAAATTTTTTGCCCACCATTTCTGGTGAGTACCCTAATTAGTTTTTAATCGCAAGCTTGAAACAGATAGCATATGCTTGCATTGTAAGTTCATCCTTTGGACGAATCCAACCTAGTAAGTTTAACGAGCCCTAGGAAGGAGAAGCTCATGTTCTTCATGGTGACGAATTCTATGTTGTTTAATAGTTTAACGAGTCCGACAATGGTGTAGCTCAGTATCTTTTTCATGTTTAGAAAGCTTGGAAAAGACACGTAAAAGAAATCTCCACATGGTCCCTTTTCGTACATTTGTGTCTCTTGAGCCCGAAAAGGTAGAAAATGATACTTTAGAGAACTACTTAACCATTTTAGTCAAGGAGTACCTTTTTCATAAATAGTGCATCCCAGCCTGAAAAAGGGGTAAAATTACACTGTGCGCATTATGTTTCACATCCTTTAAAGAGTTCAAAACGAAAAGGGCTCGGCTATATTTTCACTTTTAAAGGGTCAGAACAGAGCTAAAAGTGGACCCCCCATTTTTAATCTCTTTAACGAGTCAAAAAAGGAAAAAATACTCCACAATCTCTTCATATGAGTTTAACGAGTCAAGAAAAGAGTTGAAATGTGACTCATCGTCATCATAGACCATCCATCACCTGTTGCTGCATAAGTAAGGCAAAGTGTATTATTGAGTCCTTGAGATAAACTAGGTCAAAAATATTTACAAAACCTGATATTTTTCAGGAAACAAATGAATAAAAGGGGAAAATTAAATATATTTTTATGATTTACTATTTTACCTTTGCAATGAAGACTTTTTACCCACTTTTGCCCTAGTTTTTCTAGAGCATATTACGAGAGATCCGAGAGTTCAATCGATGAGCCGTTAGTTCCAGGTAATAGCTGAAGCCCTGAGCTACATTTTCATGCTATTCAGTTATGCTTTTAGCCATTTTTTTTCGATTTTTAGGGAGGCTTTTTTGAGAAAAAAAAATTCCCTGGGTCAGTGTGATTTCCGAGCATGGGATCGCGACGGCTGAGGGTGATTTGCATAAAATTTTGTGCTAACTGGTGCGACTGTTTCTAAAACAGGAACACCAATGCCGTGGATAGGGAAAACCCATATTTTGTCAAATACTGACTATTAAAACTTGAATTTTGTGTGCCAAAATTGATAATTGAATTAAATAATGGCTTTTGCAAGAGAGAAATTGCTTAAAATGGTGGATTGGAAGGAAGGAGAACACAAATATGTTGACACAAAGGCATTGAATGATCCAAATTTCCTAGAGGCTTTGAGGTCTTGCAGGCTCCTCAAATTTTTCCTTACACTAGGGATGCGGGCCCAGCCCGAGTTGCTTCGATATTTGATAAGCCTGTGGGACATCAATCGCGATATTTTTGTCATTGGGGACCAGGAGCTAGAGTTGACAACCTTATATATCTACTTCATCACTGGACTATCTTGCAGAGGTAAGCTAGTGAACTTGTATGGGTCACTTCCGATTGGGGCAAGCATATATTCCCTTCTTTTCGAGCACTACCTTGAGGCCTCAAAATCCAAGAGTGGGAAGATAGAGATTTCCAGTGTACAGGATTTGAAAATGATGGTGCTTCTATTAACTATCAACATAGTGGTGGGGTCCCAAGCGGAACATGAGACTAACAAGTCAAAGTTCCTTTATGCTATTGACTGCACAACTCCTATGATCTTCAATTGGGTAGAAGCCATGAAGATGAACATCAAGTGCCAAATGTCCAAGGTTAAGGCAAGGAATCTGAAGCAATTTAGCTTTGGATTAGTACTTGTGACCTTCTTCCTGGAACGAGTGCCACTGTTCTAGTATCAATTGACTGAGATCGATCCTCCTGCACCACGTGATCCATGGATGGCCTGCTAGAGTCGTCTAATGCCCAGGATCACTGGGGATCAACATATGTCATACTAACCGGCATTCTTCTCATGGCTACGATGACAGAAGATAATCATGGAGGACTAGCCATACAATGGCACTGATTTCTATGGAGATCTAGATATGCCCATACTAGGTGGAGAGGACTTTGATGACGAAGGTAAAAAATCAAAACTTTTTTATTTTAATGTTTTTTAATTGTTTTTGCTATATTCGTGCTTATAACATTTCTCTTGTTTATGCAGATGTTGGACCAAAGCGGCCAACCAGGATGTCCCCGATAGCCAGGCATGTCCCCCATCCCATTGATTTTGTCTCCCCTTATCAGGAAGGGAGTGATAACAAGGAGGAGATCGCAAGGAACCTTGAGGAGTTGACTCATGGTATCCCGGAGTATGCTCGGATAGGAGACATCCCCCGACGGTACTAAACGCACATAGTGGGAGTCTCAGATCGGATCCGCCGACTACTGAGTCAGGTTGCACGAGTTGTCTCATGCTACCATGACCACCATGCTGAGTAGTTCCTAAGTCTAGCACTTACATAATTTTTGAGGCCTACGTGCTATTGTCCCTTAAGAAACCAATTTCTTGGCTCTGTAGAAATTGTGCTTAAGACATTAATTTTTATTATTCATGTCACTTATTTGTATGATGGATCCTCAAGTGAAGGGCCTGAAGGACATGAATTTTAACCCTTAATATTTAGCTGATATGAAAGTCTCAGAATGCCATATGATGCTGAATATAAATTTTATGTGAAGAATGCTTTGAGAAGTTAGAAATAATATGTTGTTTTTCACAGAAACTATTATCTGTAACATAGAAGAAATATAGAAGTATGAACTTTAATTATAGGAGCACTCTTTAAGGAATTTTAACTTAATTAACATAAGTAAACAAATACCTGCAACTTCATTACCATACTTAAAGGAAGGAAGATACATAATGACACATAACAGAGAAATTACAAAATCATACCCAACAATGTGTGGAAAACTCCCGATTTTTTCATTAATCATCGATTTATCAAGAATACAATAGCATAGTCTCCAGTTTCTTCAAAATCTAGACCCTTTTCCTATAATTTTTCCTCTTTTTATACATCATGGGATAGTTGGTAACTACCAAAACTGTCAAACTTCTTAACTACCTCCTAACTATCTAAAGTGAAAGTCATTATAGAATATTACATTGGAGGGTAAAAGAACCTCATTCTTCTCCAGAAAACAAAATAACAAGAAGTAACAAAAATTAGAGTATGATTGGTGATTGTTGCTCGTTGTTTGATTCTGTGGCTTGCGTATGTGGTCCTGTTGATACATCTTTGGTGAACTGGCTGCAAGGTTTCTTAGTACTAAAACAAAAGATTAATACAATAGGGTTTTTCTTGTATTTTATACATATAATATTCAAACAGGGAAAAACCCTGTAATTAATGTAACTAATTAATGGAGTGGCAGATGAGGTGATGGGTTACGGTGAATGAGGTGGACGGTAGTGAATGAGGGTGGTAGATGATGTGGAGGAGATGATATGGAGTGGAGCGATGGGGTGGCCCGCTGCGGGGGTAGGGAGTGTATGGGGGGTTCATTGGGCTTGAACCCCTGCAGTAATCTCAAGATGTAAATCTTGGTCAAACACCTTGATGTCATGGTCAACTATGGCGATTGAGCCTGAGTTATAATTTTTGCTTGTTGTTTCCCCGCAAAGCACTTTACCCACTTCTTGAGCCCATGCTTGCTCATATCTTGTGATACCACTCGAAATTTAACATATGGGTCGAGGCCCCACCTTATATCGGATTTGAAAGTCATCAATAATATAAAACAAATCACTTATTTTGGATTTTCACATTCTCTTTTAAATTTGTTTCTAGAACGTAATATTCGATTTTTATTTTTTGTGATAAAATTGAAAATGAAATTTAAATGACGATGGATGCTAAAACATCTGGCTCCACTTAGGGATAATTCTTTTGCCACAGAAGCACTAAGAACCGCAGATCAGTGCCTTCACCTCGGGCATGGAGTCATATATTTCTTCGCCAATTTTAATTATATGGAATTTGTACAATGAATTCACTCCAGTACCTACAATGAGAGGATACTTGTGCTTCAGAATTGGAAATAATGTTTGAGGTACTGCCCATTGATAGGTAGTTGTAAAGCTTCACCATCAAGATTTTCCAGGAAGAATGTATTATTTACCCTTGTTCTATGATCCTGAATGGGCCATACCAGAGAGGATCAAACTTACCATGCTTTCCCTTATTTTCTCTTCTACTATCCCACCTTAATACCAAGTCTCCAACTTTAAAATAAATTTATTTGGCTTTTCTGTCAAAAAATCCCTTTCATTTTTTATTGATACATAATCAAATTATCTCTTACCTTATCCCTTCTTTCACTCAAATCCACTACCTTATGCATCCTTCTTAATAGAGCATTGGGCTCTTCTTTTGCCTCCTGAATCATTGCAATCATAGGCTTCACAAGCTAACTAGGGAACAAAGCTTGAGTTCCATACACCAACTCAAAAGGTGGTTTTCCTGTAGACCTTTTTGTAGTCACTCGAACAGCCCAAAGAGCAAACTTTAATTTCGAATCCAAATATTTCTGATTCTCTGTAATAGTTTTCTTAAGAATTTTCATCAATGTTTTGTTAGTGGATTCAACCAATCCATTTCCCTGAGAATGAAAAGCTTCTGAATGAGATAAAATGACATTATACTTCTGAAAAAACGAAACAAAATTAATTTAACTAAAAACTTGAGCATTTTCAGTTATGATTTTGACAAGGCATCCAAATCTGCTGAAAAATGTTTTCCTCTAAAAAATTCATCACCACCTGGTCATTTTCCTTTCTGGTAGGTATAGCTTCTACCTACTTGGTGAAATTATTAGTAGCTGTGAGAACCCACTCGTGTTGTCCACTTGAAGGTGAGTTAATTTCTCCAACAAAGTCTAGTCCCCATTGTCTGAATGATTCTTCTATGAAGACTGGAATCAATGGAAAGGGAGCTGACATCATCTTCTCAACAAAAAGCTGACACTTCTGACAGTGTTTGACAAACTTATATATATTATATATATATATATATATATATATATATACTATATATATATATATATATAAATATATATATATATATATATATATATATATATAATATATATATAATATATATATATATATATATATATATATATATATATATATATCACCAAATAGGGTGGGCCAATAAAATCCTGCCTGGAGGATTTTGTGTGCAGTAGCTTTCCAACTATAATGTCCACCACATGACTTCTCATGATAATATTTAATGGTCTCTGTAGATTCATGTTCTGTTAAACATAACAATAAAATTCCCACAGGATCCTTCCAATACAATCTGCCCTATACAATCACATATGGTTGTGATTTGATTTTTAATGCTCTATATCTTGTTCTATCCAATGATTGGGGACAAGAGAGAAAACATAAATAATGAAATATGTGCTTGTACCATTCTGAACATAAAAATTTATATTAGATCTTCATATATGAGTTTGATTTTTCTTCACCTTCTTCAATTATTTCCTCATTTACAATGTAAAAAATTTGATTCCCAATGCCTAAAAATTTGACTTTTTCAACATGCTTTCCAGTCCCTTCCCTTTCACCAGCTTTGTGGGCTTTATGTCCATATCATACTCTTGGATCTTGGCTATACATTTTCCTCTTTTTCCTCCCACATCACTCTGGACTAAGATATCCTATAATGTAGCGTTTGACACATAAGTAATGATTTGTGACTGCAGCACATAAGTCCTAAAGGCCTTTAGGGATTTTACCAAAGAATATACCTATTTTTCAAGGATATTGTATTTGATTTTAGCATCTCTGAGAATGTTGCTAAAGAAAGAAATTGGTTGCTCTTTTCCTTCATCATTTTTTTGTAACAAAACAACAGTTATTGAATTAAGTGATGCAAATGAAAAAAATTGAAAGGGCTTTTGATAATGAGGGCTAATTAAAACTGGAGCTGCTTGTAATGCTTCTTTGATCCTGGAGACTGACTCTCTAGCTTCCTTGGTCCAATGTACTTCATTTTCCTTCTTCAACATATTGGTAATATCTTTTACAATTTCGACATAATTGGACACAAACCTCCTTAGAAAATTTATTTTTCCTAGAATTTTTTGAATGTATTTCTTACACCTGGGTAGGGGTAGTTTCTACATAGCTTGCACCCTTTCTGGATCTATCTTCACTCCATCTCTAGAAAAATGAGCCCCGGTAGTTTTCCTTCTTCTAGAGAAAAAATAGACTTCTTAGGATTCAAAGAAGGCCCAAATTTTCTACATTTATAAAAAGTATTTTTAAGATGGTCCAGATGCTCCTCATCTGACTTAGAGAAAATAGTGATATCATCCAAGTATATCACCCACAAATTCAATGTCCATAGCCCTCTGAAATATTGCACCTGCATTCATCAACCCAAAAGGCATTCGAGCATACATAAAGGTTCCCCAAGGAGTTGCGAATGCAGTCTTTTTCTGATCTTCTTTATCAACAACCACCTGGTTATACCCAGAGAACCCATCCAGCATTAACATTCTGAATGATCCAATTACCTTCTCAGCACATGATCCATTTTAGGTAATGGATAGTTATCTTTTAAGGAAGCCCTATTTAGATTTCTAAAATCCACACATAACCTTATTTGTCCATATTTCTTCCTTACAAGTACTAAATTGGCCACCCAATCAGAGTATAGGAGTCGAACTATTATCTTGGCATCAAGAAGCTTTTTGACTTCTTTCTCAATCAGTTGTAAAAGAAAAAGGATTGATCTGGATGGGAGATGGATCCTCTTCTCATGGGAGGACTTATCCCTTGAGGTAGTTCCATCATTATAGGGGAAAGGAGCCCAAACTATCATCCTCAACCCCATCTGGCCAAACCATTTACCAGACTTTTGTTACGAAGCTTCTAGAGCTAGAAGCTTTGGCTGTAATTTAAAAAAAAATCCATAATAGAACTGGCGCAACTAGAACACAGCTCAGTCGCACCGTTCAGCGTGAGGAATAGTACTAATATCTACACATTGGCATGGGGGAGACAAAGGTCATTAGTGCCAGCCTTGTAAACTCGACAACACAAAAGTTTCAGGGGAAATGGTGCAAAATGGAAATGATTTGCTCATGAAGAGGGACATAATGCGAGTTTTTCCATGAAGGCAAAGCATACAGGGTTCACTGTAGAGGTCCTCCAAGATCAAGGAACGGGGAGTACAGGGGCAGTGACAAAGTGTTGTGTAACACCTCAAGAGAGGTTTTCACCTAGGGATCTTTATTATTTTTTCTCCTTTTTTTTCTCCCAAGATGCCTTAGAGTGGTTTTTAACCTAGGAGTTTGCCTCAAACACCTCATAGAGGTTTTCCTCTAGACCTTTTATTTTTTTATTTTTTTTTCAACACAAATATCTAAAGTTGTTGTGGACTAGAAGTTATGGCACTGAATTCTTTGTTGATTGTACTAATGAATTCTTCCTTAGACAAGTTTCATGTATAAATTCAGCCTATAACCATTGAAAATCAATCAGATCCCTTCCTCATCAATGGTTCTGATTTGAACAACTCCATTTTCATGACATGTTTCTACAAGGTATGGGCCTAACCATCTTGTCATTAATTTTCCTTTAAAATCTTTGAACTTGGAATCATATAACAAGGCCCAATCCCCTTCTTGAAAAAAAAAATCTTGATATACTTATCATGCAATACCCTCCTTTCCAATTGTATAACTTCAGAGTGGAGGGAGGCGTGCTTTGTAAACTCATCCAAGCCATTCAATTGGAGCAACATTTCTTGTTGTGTTTTGGCGACATCTAAGTCCAATTGGGCTACCATTCTCAAAGCATTATATTCAAACTCAATATAAATCAAAGATTTCTTCCCATAAACTAAATATATGGAGTGAACTAGTAGTTGTCTTCCAAATGGCGTTATAGGCCCAAGTGGCCTCCACTAATCTATCTCCCCAATCTCTCCTACTGTTGCTCACAACCTTGGTGAGGATTCTTTTCAATGCCATATTTGTAACCTCCACTTGCCCATTTGCTTCAATGTGATAGGCAATAGATGTTCTGTGTTTCATATTATGTTGCCTCAGGATATCCTCAATGAAATATGATGTGAATTGAGCCCCCTAATTAGTGACTATCTCCCTTGGATACCCAAACTTGTACAAAATATTTTCCCTTAAGAACTCAGCCACTTTCTCCTTTATTGCTACTTTGATAGCCTTTGTCTCAACCCACTTTGTCAAGTAATCATTGCACACAAAAATGTAATTTTTCTTCCGTGATGGTGGATCAATTGGCCCAATGAAATCCATGCCCCACTTGTAAAATGGCTCTAAGGCCACTTGAGGTTGTAGAGGCATCTCATCCCTAGGTGTGGGCTTCCCCATCCTTTGGCATTGATCATATTTTCTAGTATACCTTCTTTCATAATGATGGAGATTGGGCCAATAGTAGCCAGCTTGTAAATATTTGAAATATATTCTCTTGGCAGAAAAATGACCCCCACAAGGCCCATCATGGTAGGTTGAGATGATTTCAAAGACCTCATCTTCCCTAACACATCTCCTTAAAATATGATATGCTCCCAATTTGAAAATATTTCCCCAAATCTAGGTGAAAGGAGCACTTTTCCTTACAATTCTACTCTTCTCCCTGGATAACATATTTGGAGGAAATCTCCAAGCAACCAAGTAGTTGTATATGTCAACAAACCAAGGAGAGAACATTAATATAGAAAATAGGTTCTCATCTAGAAGTTGATCAACAACCATATCTTCATCACCAACAAGCAAAGTAAGTCTAAACAAAAAAATTCCAACTACATTTTTTTTTCTTGGCTTGTAAATGGTAGTCAAATCAAATTTTTGTAACAATAACAACTATATTGTTGCCTTGTTAGGGGCTTGATCGAGGTTCGAAGTTAATTAGACAAACAAATCTTTGTACTACTAGCCCTTTCGACAATAGTCCGCGGAGCACGGACTGAGGTCTCACCCGAAGTAGTATGGGAGGGTGTTGGAACCAGGTTTCCGCACCCTTGAGATGTCTGAGAGGTTCAACTAGTCCAAATGTGCATTCCAGCGCACACGTCACTTTGTGCATTCCCCTGTTCCTCATGCCCTGATACACTGCCTTCGCGCAACCCTAACTAGGGGCTGTGGAGCTTCCACGTCGCTAGAGCAGTACTCTGCACTATTACCCGAGATCTTACTTTTCTTATACCAGTTAATTACCTTTGCATAATTAGATGTTGGTGAGCACCAATATTGCAGCAATAATGATGCAACTCCTGGGCTATGTACTTTACTCTTATCAACCCGGTAATTCGTAACAAACTTGGAAGCGACAGTGTTGTATGCACAAGTACTAGTTCTTACTGCAGGTTGTCACTTGGTCAACCAATGCAAGATCACTAGGAGCTCAAGCCAAGTTCTATGGATTCTAGAGGAAGCTCTATATGTGATGAAAGAAGAGATTACTCTATAGAGGCTATTCTAATTGCACAAAGGAGAAAGAGTAAAATGCAAAGCAAACCTAGTAAACCCTAATTAACCAATTAATCCTACTTTTGCAAAAAGCACTATGAAAACCATGAAACGAATGTTGTTACCTACTCAAGTAAATGACATATACTCAAGCTATTTCTAGAAGTAAATGAGAAAAAAATATCTTTTTGCATTTGTATGTATTTTTATGTGAATTTTACATGCATGTATTTTATTATGTGTGAAGGTGGAAGTGAATAAGTGGGGTTGAAGGGTGACTTTGGGTCATGAGAGGATGTAGGATGGTGTGGACGAGTCCTAGGAGGTCTTAGGTGGCCTTCTGGAGGCTTTTCCCACACTCAGCCTTCAAAAGAAGGCCTACAGGAAAATGTACAGGAGGACACAGGGGATCTACAAGAGGTCTACAAGACAAGGCCGAGAGCATTTTTCATGGTTTTGAGGGTATGAGAGTGAGTGGAAAAGGTGGATGAAGGTTGGAATGAGGTGTTAAGGTGCCTAGGGTCTATCAAGAATCACCAGGAGAGAGAAAGATGATTCAATTTGCTCAAGGAGAGAGGAAGAAGTTCTATGGAAAAGTGCAGAAAACTAAGGCAGATTTGAGGTGAGCTTTGGGTGACCTATAGGGCATGGATCAGAGAGAGGATGTGATGGCTAATAGGTTTTCCTATTTTTAGAACAGATCTACTGCAAAATAACTAACAGTCAACTGATAAGATCAAACAAGTAATTAATTAGTGCATCTAGAAAAACAAAATTTTGCATCAAGCTAGTCTAAACTATGATCTATGAAAGAAAATGCTAAGAAATTCTATAAGAAAGAAAGCATGGAAGAAAAATTATTGCAAATAAATAAATGAGCCTGGTGAAAAAGATCTAAATAAAAGCATTAACCTTCTAACAAACTACAAACACTAGAAGTCCTATGAATGAGGAAAAGCTGTGTTTTTGGGGCAACAAGAGGGTCTTTGCCTCAATTCATGGTCCCAAAGGGAGGAAGAGAGGCCAAGGAACTATTTCTAGCCTTTTGAATCTTCTTTTTATCACTGCTTAACCTGCTATAGAAAGAAAAAATGGAAGAAAACTCCTAAATCATCAAAAGCAACCTATTCTTAACCATGAAAGAGATACATCAAACAACAACTAATCTACAAACTGAAAAAAAAAAAAAAAAAAAGCATATAAATACAAATAAAGAGGAGCTTGGCTACTTAGATTGGCCCTAACCCAAGAGCTTCATCCCTTTGAGGTAAATCGGTGCTAACTCAAAAAGGATTACATCTTTATTCTCAAAACAATAGCAAGATTACATGAAACTGTCACAAAAAAAACTCGAAGTTGAGCAGAGTTTACATAAGCAAAACTGCAAAAAAAATTCAACAAAAATCTAACTCTAGTGAGGCCCTAAGCCTCTCTACTTATACAACTGAAGCTACCAACAACTTCCTTAAAATCATGCAGGCTTGGCTCCCAAAACCCAAGATAATCATCAGTTATCCTCCACTTGCTCGGTTGCCTCCTAGTGCATTGATTTGGCTATTTGTACTCCGAGCTGAATGAAGGGGAATTCGAAGTGGGGAGTAATAAATGAGGTGGATTCCCTCCTCTAATTCCTCTCCTTTTTCCACTTCGAGTTATTGCTGCCATTTCTCCACTGGATCTTTGACTTTGTCTTCAAAATTCAACAATAAGTTGCATTAAACACATATTAGAACACATGGCATCATAACTAACTCAACCCACTCCATAAGCATAAATATAATAAAAAAAACATACAATAAGCTAAGAGAATGGTTGATTTGACTATGTTAGGAGGTAAAATGAGCCCATATAATTACCCATTTATGGGGCTCATCATCACCCCCCTACTGAAGGTGTTGCTCATCCTCTAAGCAACTTAGTCCATCTCCTCATCTTTTATGGTCTTGGTGGCCTCTCTAGCATCCCAAGCTTCTGATGTTGTTTCTTCTTCCTTGTCATAGAAGCCTGCCTTTTTGTCTATCTCTTCCCATTGCTTCTGCTCTTCTTCTTCTGTTCTTCCTTATAGCATGCCTAACAGTAGTGGGGGACTCAGTTTAAGGCCAATCCAATTGACCTGTAGCCTTTGCATGGAGTGCTTGTAAATTAGCACTCTCCTTAGTGCCTCCCTCATCCTCATGGTTGAATGATATTCCCTGATCTTCAGACTGTGTGGTAAGATGTTCCATCTCCTCATACATGCATGCACATAGTCATCCCCAAGTAGCTTTTCCATGTCCTCAAAATGTGTAATGGCTTGTGCTTGATCACTTATATATCTAGGGCAATCTAAGGATTATTGGTAAGAAGCTGGTGTGTGCTGATGAGTGCCATGGGATCTGATTGCTCAGCTCTGATCATTAATGGCTCATTTTTCTCTTATACCATCAACCTTTTTACTTTTATTGCCCTCAGCTCTTCATGGTTCATCCATGAGGCCATGGCCATTAGTTGTAGGTCCCCTAGTGTTACCAGGAATAGTGTCCACTTGGATGCTACTATTCCCACTAAGACTGGTAGCTATCTTAGAAACAAACAAGTAAAGTCTACTTTCGCTTTCCTTTATGAAAATATATAGGACTGGAACAAAGGAGACCAACCTTAGTCTTGCGCTTGATTTCCTCTCCTTCATGATAGATCTTTGCCGCTTCTTCTTCGTCTACCCAGCTTCAAAGAGAACCTGTGGAATCGAGGCAACATACTACTATCAAAGAGCAAAGATCTATATTCATAAATAACACAGGACCAGATGTGTGTTAACCATACAAATGCATATATAAGTAAACATACAAGAATATGAGCAAAACTTGAATAGCTTTATTAAGATGAAAAGTAGCAAGAGGATTACAACCATATGTTCTGACCCGGCATCATCCTCCAGCTAGAAAGCCCTTCTTCACCACAAGTAAAGCTTAGATCACCCAACACTATGAATATACACCAGAAAACCAACAACACTTCTCCACAAGATACAAGATTCCAGCCTCTGGATCTCTATGATGAGGGATCCATATATAGATGATTGTAGGGAGGTGAGTCATCTTCTGGGGTCTTGATTAGTGTCATCTCTCTAATAGTTCCTGCTTCCACTTGGAGAATGATGATCTCTTACTCATCCTTGGTCGAAAACCGAGAGGCAAGTGTCAGAGGGGAAGCTTCTAGAAGATTCCATGATCTTCCACCTCGCATTTTGTCCCTGCCATTTTTCCATTCTCGAACGTCGCACCCTACATAGGAGCCATTCAATATGCATCGCACCTTGTGAACTAGGAAGGGGATATGCATCACACCCTCTGCACTGGGTTTTCAGTATGGTCCAATTTTGACCATTTATGAGCAGTTTTTAGTGGAGAAATTCTGGGAGATGATGCAATCAGCTGACCTTGTTCCTTTAGGCAGTGAAGCAACACTTTTAGGGACTTAGGAGCCCTCATTTTATGGACATTTATGATTGGGGTTGAAGTGCCCAAAAAGTTCTATAACAGTTGCCCCCTAAAGCATAAGGTCATTAATCTTTTTGATGTCGGGTGAAATGCTTTACCATGAGGATTCGAAGTTTTTTCGAGCTAGGAGGAAACCTGTAATAAGATACAACACAATACATTATTTTGACAACATTTTTTCATGATCTAGCTGAGGCGGGCATTCCCATGCTCAGCTTTATAAATTCATTTTCATGTACATAAGACAGACAATCATCTATGTGGCAGACTGATGAGTTGGACTCATCATCCTTTGATTTGGATGATCATATGTTTGGCAATGGTGTACACTTGATGTCTTTATATTCCTGAATATATTGCAGCCCGGATGGATGAAACTAGATCTGAGGTCTTCAAAACCCGTTCGATCTTCACTCAGAGTACAAGTCGATCCATGTGAAAAATTTTCTTGAGTCGAACATGGAAATACATCGTCTAATTACCGGTCAATGATGTAAGCTGTTAACAGTCGCGAGAGGAATCACCAATAATGACAATGATCATCAAGGTACTACAGTACAATTCACATGGTGTGAAAAAGGACTTGGCGTCAAACACCACGTAAAATCTCTCGATCGAAGGCCATTGATGTAAACTTGTCGCCGAAAGTGAGAAACTTGCCATTGAGGCATGCAAGCTTCAAAGTACTACAAGGGTTGTTCCTAAGTCAACTTCTTGGATAATGAGTTGATGTCGACAAGAAGTGACTCATCGGAGGAGGGCCTTAATG
>APFE031307911.1:40000-61483 GCA_000404065.3 Pinus taeda | reverse complement strand
CATGTCTATGAGGGCCATATTATGCAGGTAAAATTCTGCCATCTTTGCCTTATCTTTTGTTGTTCTTTGGTCACATAGGTCCATAAACTGCCTGTAATATTGAAAAGGCATTGTGCCTCTTTGTTCCAAAGTATTGATCTGAAATTGTATCCATTGGTCCTTGATATATAAGCCATAGGATTTCGCTGGTGTTCTACATTGCAATGCCTCCATGGATAAGCTAGCCATGCATGCCAGTTGGGTTTCTTTCTCCTTTAGCTGCCTCCTTAGCAATTCATTTTCAGTTTCTAGTTGGCTTCTTGCAATTGCTTCTCTATGTCTGACAACACTTAACTCTCTACCCATTTCTCTAAGTTTATTTTCCATATGGCCAACATCCTCAACTCCCTTGGATTTGGCTATTTGCATCCACTGATGTGTTCTTATTCTTTCCTTTTCTAATTCAAAGAATAGTGGAATTGAAAATGTTCGTAGAATTATCCTACCTCCTTTAAGAAGGTGGTAATAGGAGGCAAGGCTGGGCTGGGCTAGGGATCCGGTTCTTGTAGCTTTGTAGCTCCCTCCTTCCACTTTGGTTGTTCTTATATTTTTTTCTCAAGTTGTTGGGTCTCCTGTAATTTTGACAGTGTCTCCTGTAGAACTATCTAAGCCTCCTGTAGGACTATTTTTGGGTCTTGTAGTTGCACTTTCTCCTTCTAGGTGGAAGATCTAGGAGTCCCTCTTTCATATGTGATAGGTGTTTTGGAAGGAGATACTTCCCCTTTGACAGAGGGTGAATCTTCAATTGTAATTGGCACTGTTAAAGATGGCTAGTGTTTCCCTATTTTGATCCTTGTGCTTTTCCTAGCCTTGAAATACATGGAGGCCTACCTTTTTCTCTTTTCTTTTGGCTTAATTGGTGTGCTCAGGGTAGTGAGGGCAGTTGCTGCCTCCCTTTCCAGAGTCTCAGGGGACCCTTCTCTTTGTTTTTCCTCTGTTTCCTCTTTTTCTCCTCACTTTGTCTCTTTTTCTTTCTCTGTTTGCTTTGTTTCTTCCTGTTTTGTTTCTTCACCCTTCTCCTCTTCTATCTTAGTTTCTTCCTCCTCCCTTTCTTGTCTTGTTGAGTCATCAGTTGCTTTACCTTCTCCGCCTTTTTTCTCTTTCTCCTCACTGTCAGAAGGACTAATATCATAGTTGGGGGCCTTTATGTCATCTTCTGTTGTCATGTTTCGGAAGACTTCCCATGCTATAGGGAGTGTGAATGTATGGGGGACTTCTTCCACTAGGATTTTGATTAACCCATGGTGAGCCAGTTAATCTAAATTCCCTGGCTTAACCTTAATGCTGGAGTCTATGAGGGACTGCAGGAGCAAATAGGGGATGCTAAGTTTTTGGGGTGTTGGAGTGTCCATGCCATATCTTAGTTCATGAAGGATTCTAAAATGGTAACCATAGACTATGTTGTACCTCCCTTCACAGGAAATGTATTTGATGATTTGGTAACTAACCTCATCCCAAGGGTATGGTATGTTATCCCTTCTAATTCCATTTTTATCCTCTACATGGGTTTCATTGTTTTCGAAGAAGTTTTTCTTGGCAGCCTATCCAATTGGTTTTTCATCTTTGCTCCAAGGTAATCCAAGAGCAAGGGTAGTAACCCTACTGATAAATTCAGGGGTTATCTCCATGGAAAGACCTCTAAAAGTGATAATGACATGTGTTCTTGAGCGAGTGACTAAAGAGAGGGCAAATTCTTGGGAAATTTCCTCATCAAACCCTCAGAATTTCTCAAAACAGTTCATCCAATTTGACCTTGTGAATATGGACACTACTTAGGGATGTTCATGGAGCTTGGTGGAATTAGTGGGCTTATTCCTCATGAACCCTCCTGTCATTGTTTTTATACCCCTTTGGAACACCAAATGTGGAGATGGAGACAATATTTTTGAAGAAAACAGGAAAACAGAGGAAAACTATTTTTTTTTAACAAGCAAATTTTTTTATGTATTTCTCCTTCTTTTATGAACTTAATTCCAACTCAAATTGATATCATTTCTTGCATTTATTGATAATAAAAGTGGATATGCATGGAACCTACCTCCTTTGGCCAGAAATTGTGCTAAAAACCCATGTTTTCTTCTTCAAAACAGCTCACTACCCCTCTTGTAGAACTACTTGTAGGTGCTCCTGTAGATTCTGTAAATGCTCTTGTAGAGAATGCCGAGAGCAGGAGGATGGGAGAGATCGATGGAGAACGATGGTTTGAGGCTGTGGGGGCACAAGGAGTCTGCCGCTTCTTAGTTTATGAGGATAGATTGAAGGAAAAGGTGGTGAGAGTGCTCAAGGAGGAGTACTTATTACTCTTTTTGGATATTTCTGGTGATGGGGGTGAGCTGGTAAAAGTGTACGTTGGCCATATTTGGACCAATGGTCCCCACCTACCTTGTCATCATGGTTTCTCCCTACAATCACCTCTCATAATTGCATCGGAGTTTACACACCCTCCACTACCTGTCCTTGACATCTCTCTTGAGTTGACTGTGTGCACGTGTGGGTGACATCTTTGGATGAGTGCAGTCAACTAGATGAAGGTGGCCAAGTTAACAAGCCACATTTTCCTCATTCAACCTCAACCATATCATTACTCATGCATATATTTCAATTACACAAATGCAAACAGAGGAGCGGGTTAGTCACTTACCTATGATTCGAATGCATGCGTTGTGAGGTATTTTGGCTCTTTCTACTGCTGCATGCCTATATTTCCTTTGATGCATGATGTCTGATTGCTGATGTGTGGTTGTTTTCCTTGTGCAGGTATCCTTTGGCTAGATCTAAGCTTCATATGTCTCCTTCAATCCTCATGGTTGCACTTATTTTGCTGTTGTGGCTGGATTTTAACGGGATCAGCTGCTACAGGAATTCCTACAGGAGCTCCAGTAGCTGCTTCTCCCCTTGAATCTTTAGCTTATTTTTGTGTTGGGAGATGTGAGGATGATTCAAGAGATGTAGATGGAGATGGAGAGGTAATAGGTAAGATGCTGGTGAGGTTTAAGGCGCTGCTTCCTCTCTTATTTTTGTTTTTTTTTTCTTTACTAAAAACTATTTTTTCTGTGTTTTTCTTGGACAGGAAGAAAAAATTATGGTTGGGGTGGGATGTAGGTCTGGAATAGATGGAAAGGAGAATTTAAGACTGTAGGAGGGTTTATATGTTCTTCCTGAAGCTTCCCTGCCCCTCAAACTACTTCTTATATTCATTTCTAGTTCTTTGTAATTCCTACAGGAGCCTCTTGTAGAACACACAGTTTCTGAAAAAGAAGCACAGTGGGGTGAAAGAAATGTCAGAAATGATGGAGAAGAGTGTCGAGGATATAAGATAGGTGCTAGTGTGAATGTCAGGGCTCTGTGGCATCTTCTCTTTCTCTCTGTAGTCCTCCTGCAAACCTACAATGCACATTAAAATTCAATTTTATTTTTTATTTTCTTTCTTTTTCTTCTTTCTCTTTTTGGAAAACAACTAGGGCACCTCAAGGAGGTTTTCACCCTAATTTCCTGCCCTGGGAACTTCCAAGGGAGGTTTCCACCCAGGGATCTTATTCTCTTTTTCTTTTCTTTTTTCTTTTGACATCATTGGGCTGCCTCAGGAGAGGTTTTCAACCCAATGATGGGACTCAAGCGCCTCATGGAGATTTTCACTTGAGTCCTTACTTTTTCTTTTATTTTTTCTTTTCCTTCAATGAGTGGGTAAAGTGGAGGCTAAGACATGCTCCAATACCATCACTATCTTATTCAAATCTTCAATGAGCTTTTGCTTGGAGAGGGGCTTCTTGTACACTTTCAACCGATGTCCATTGAAAAGCATGGGGATGGCTTCATCATCAATGGTTCTGATCAAAACTAAACCATTGTCATTGCATTTTTCCACAGTGTAGGGTCCCAACCATCTTGTCCTCAGCTTGCCTTTGAAGTCTTTATATCTTGAATCATAGAGTAGTGCCCAATCTCCCTCTTGAAATTTCTTCTCGTTGATATTTTTGTCATGCCATATCTTCCTCTGAAGCTAAACCACCTCTATGTGGAGAAGGGCCTATAATATTTGTTTATCCAACCCATTGAGCTGGAGTTGTGTGGAGAAGGGCCTGCAATCTTTGTTCATCCAATCCATTGAGCTAGAATAATCTTTCCTTCTGTGCATGGCTGAGGTCTAGGTCCAGCTGAGCTTCCATCCTTAGTGTACTGAATTCAAATTCTATTGATAGCAAAGCCTTCTTCCCATAGACCAATTCATAGGGTGTGAACCCTGTAGTGGTCTTCCATGTTGTGTTGTAGGCTCAGGCAGCCTCAACTAATCTATCCACCCAGTCTTTTCTGTTGCTGCTCATTACCTTGGTCAGGATCCCTTCCAAAGCTCTGTTAGTGACTTCCACCTGCTCATTGGCTTGTGGATGGTAAGGGGTGGAAGCCCTGTGCTTGATTTTTTGATGTGTGAGTATGTCTTCAATCAAATTGGAAGTGAACTGACTACCTTGATCTGTGACCAATTCTCTTGGATACCCGAATTTGTAGAATATTTTTTCTCTCAAAAACTAAACTACTTTTTCCTCTGTTGCTACTTTGATTGGTTTTGTTTCTGCTCACTTTGTCAGGTAATCGTTGCACACAATGATGTATTGTTTCTATTTTGAAGGAGGGCTGACAAGACCCACAAAGTCCATGCCCCAATTCTTAAATGGCTCAAAGGTCACTTGAGGTTGCATGGGCATCTCATCCTTTGGAGTAGGTTTCCCCATCCTTTGACACCCATCACATTGGCTAGTGTATCTCCTCACATCTTGATAAAGAGTGGGCCAGTAGTAGCCTACTTGCAATATCTTGAAGGAAATTCTCTTTGCTACAAAATGACCTCCACAAGGCCCATCATGACAGGCCAGGAGAATGTCAAATACTTCCTCCTCCCTTACACATCTTCTCAAGATCTGATCTGGACCAAGTTTGAAGAGATTACCCCCAATCCAGGTGAAAGGGGTGCTTTTCCTTACTATCTTGCTCTTCTCTTTTGAGGACAGGTATGGTGGAAACTATGTTGAAACCAAGTATTTTCTATATTAGCAAACCATGCAGAGAGTAATGAAATAGCAAACAAATTTTCATTTAGAATTTGGTCATCCACCATTCCTTCTTCACCTGCAAGCAAATTTACTCTAGACAAAAAGTTAGCAACCACATTTTCTTTATCAGGCTTATCCATAATGGTCAGATCAAACTGCTGCATTAAAATCAACCATCTAATAATGCGAGAATTTACATCTATTTTGTTCATCAAATATCTAATTGCAGCGTGATCAGTGTGCATGAAGGTTTGATAGCCTGTGATATAATGTATGAATTTGTTTAAGGAATGCACAACAGCTAGGAGTTCCTTCTCGGTCATTATGTAGTTTAACTCTGCCTTTGACAAATTTTTTCTTATAAAATATATGGCATGAGGAAATTTTTCTTCAATTTTTCCTAAGGCTTCTCATATTTCTTTGTTTGAGGCATCTGTGTGAATGTGAAAGGGTCGAGCCCAGTTTGGGCCTCTAAGAATTAGGGCAGTTACTAACTTTCTCTTCAAGGTATCTAGGGCTTCTTAATAGTTTTCAGATCATATGAACTCAACATCTTTGCCTAAGAGACCAAAAAAAGGAGAGGCTAGCTTACTGAAATCTTTAATGAATCTTCTATAATACCCAGCTAAGCTTAGGAAACTTCTAACATCTCTCACCTTTTGAGGAGGTGGGACCCTTTGGATGATGGCAATCTTGTTGGGGTCCACTTGCAGTCCTTTTTCAGATATTGCATAACCTAACACGTTCCCTTCAATAATCATAAGTTCACATTTTTCCAGACTGAGGGATAGGTTCATCTCAATACATTTGTCTAGAACTTTCCCTAGATTAGATAAGGCTTCGTGAAAGTCAGAGCCCTGAGTAAAGTCATCCATATATATCTCTACTGCATTATGAACCAATTCAGAAAATATACTCAGTACCACTCTTTGGAAAGTGGCTGGAGCATTACACAACCAAAAGGAAGGACCTAGTATGCAAAGGTACCCCACATACAAGTGAAAGTGGTCTTATCTTGGTCTTCCGGGCCAATTTGAAGCTGATTGTATATGCTAAACCCATCTAGGAAGGAGAAAAAAAATTTCCCTGCTAGACCATCTAACACTTGATCTATGAAAGGTAAAGGAAAATGGTCCTTTTTAGTGGCTTTGTTCAATTCCTGATAGTCGACACAGATTCTCCACTTGCCATTTTTCTTTGGCACTAGCACCAAAGGAGAGACCCATTCACTATCAGAGATGGGATAGATGAATCTTTCATCAAGCAATTTCTATAGTTCTTCCTTAACAATATCTTTAAGTGTTGGATTCATCCTCCTTTGAGGCTGCCTGACTGGTTTGCAATCTTCCTTAATGTATATGTGATGAGTACATACTAAAGGGTGCACTCCCTTCATCTCCTTATAACTCTAGGCGAAGGCATCTAAATGTTTTCTCAGTAAGCTGCACAACTCCTTCTCCTTGGAAGTGGATATGGATGGATTGATTTTCAAGGTTCTTTCTAGGCCAAACTCTATATTGTTAACATGGAGAGAGGTTAGGTCAGCCACACAGAGATCAATTGAGGGATTGTTTTGTGTTTCTCTCACTATGTCCTCTAAGTGTAATACACTGGGAGGTGGACTTTGAATCAAATTTTCAATCATATCATCCTCATCTTGCGGTTTTCCCCCCATGATGATTTCTAATGCACAAAGTGGTGTAGAATAGACTTCATCCTCATCCTCCTCCTCCAACCAAAGAGGTAGATCATGTTCTAGCAAGGGTTGGGCAAGAGGGTATAGGATTAACTTCTTAGACATATGCCCATTCTTTATGGTCATGTTCCCAGCTCGACAGCTGATGTAGGCATTGGCTGTAGCCAACCAGGGTCTTCCCAGGATGACAAGATACCCAGTGAGCTTTTCCTTCGGCTGGAGAACTAATGAATCAGTAGGGTACTCCCAAGAATCAATGGAGACCATCACATCTTCCACAATCCCTTGAAGGGTCACTATGGAGTGGTCTCTTAGCTGTAGTATTGTCATGGTCTTCCTCAAGGAGCCCCAGAGGTTAAGTTTGAGCATTGTGTCCTTTGTCATCACATTAATGGCAACTCCTAGATCAATCAAGGTGTGTGGGATCATGGTGCCATTGATGTGGACATCACCTACTGGGCTTCTAAGGTCCATATATTTTGGACAGATTACCTACCCTAACATCAAGTCAGACAGTTGTCCTATGACATTGATGGTTGGGGAATCTCTCTTGTGCCTTCTTAGATGCCTAAAGCACTTCTTTTTGATCAACCTATTATAGATAGGCACATATTTTATGGCTTGGAGAAGTGGTATCTTCACACATAAATGTTTCAATTCTCCCAGGAGTTTAGTTTCTTCTGGGGTAGGCTGGACTGTTGCAGATAGTCTCTCAGGAAAGGGTGGAATTGCTTTAGGTTCACTTTCCTCTTTATCTTCCTCAACCTCCCTAGGTGGAGGCTAGCTATCTGGGAGAACCTTCCCAAATCACAGGATAATCTCCCAAATCTCCACAGCATAAGTTAGGCATGATGGTTCCCCACTATACACTTGTTGAATAGCTAGTAGAGGCAAAACAGCGGGAGGAGAGTTGTACTAGGGCCTTCACCCCTAATGAGATGCATTCCACTAAGGTTGCGGCTAAGCATAGGATTGAAATGAATGAGTGGCTAGTTGGGCATGATATTGAGATGGGAAGGACCAAGGAGGAGGCATGGATGAGGAAGGATGAGCAGGAGGGCCCCAAGAAGGTATGGAAGTGACTTGGTTGGGGTGGTAGTATGCCTGAGATGTCCCTTGCATCCCATGTTGGTATGGTCTAGGTCCATGTGGTCTCCTTTGGTTCATGAAATAGAGTGGTTCAGTGGCTCCTTCGGCCCCTTGGTATACCGCTTTAAGTCCGAGCAAGGAAGGGCACTTATCTATAGAATGATATTCTTCACACACTGAACAAACCTCTATAGAGTTCAATGGACATTCGTTCCTAGGATGCCTCCTAGTGCATCTAGGATGAAAAATGGCCAAAGCCCTCTCTGCTTCCTCTTGTTTTCTTTTGATATGTAAGGTATCCATTTCCATTGCAATAGGCTACAGCATCTCACTCTTGAAGTCTTCCAGCATGTTTCCAATTTCTCCTTTAATGGTTGAATTGGAACAAGAGGTACTGGTTATGGGTTGACGCCCCCTACCTTTCTTTCTGGCTGCTCTAGAATGGTTTCTAAAAATAGTCTTTATCTCCTCATAAGATAGTTGGTAGATGTCTCCCCCAGCCAGTAGATGGAGGGTGTCTAGAAGGTCTTCCGAAATTCCCCTAAGCAGGATCAACTTCTGAGATTCAAGGTCAAGTGTACACTTGGCCCTTTTGTAATTGAGCTAGAACCTCTCTTCATAATCTTCCAATGATTCATCACTTCCCATGGTCATTCAGAATATTTCTTCTTTGGTATCTTTTGACCTACAGTAGTCTCAATACTTGTCATTAAAGGCTTACTGCATCTGAGCCCAAGTTGTGATGCTATTGCCAGGTAACCCCATGAACCAGTGCAATGCTGCATCCTTGAGGGTAGAAGGGAATAGTTTCAACTTTTGCTCATCTTTTGCATAGTCATGGGTTTGATAGATGACAGTGAACTCAATTAAGAAGGTTTGAGGATCTTTTGTAGTCAAACCATGGAAGTGAGGTAGGGATGAAGGACTTATATTCTTCATTTTGGTGTCCCAATTGGTCTCCCAAATGGGAAATATACCCTCTATTCTCTCTCCATTTCCCCTATCATTTCTGTTTTCAGCCATCAACTTAGGAGGGATGTTTTCCTCTTCTTCTTCCCCTATAGGTTCTTCAAATATCTCAGGTTTCTCACCTAAAGGTTCTTCTTGTTCATAGCCACCGAAGAAGAGAGAAGGTTGCCTATGTGAGGTAGTGCGAGTGTTGGGCAAAAAGTTTCCTGAATTATCTCTATTCCTACAAGGCATGAAAGGAAATATTTTTTCTTGGTTTTTGTTTCTTTTTCCCCACACTGATTGTACCTACAAAACTAAAATTGATTGAACAAAACAAATTGCAACTAACTGAAATGAACTTGCTGAAATGAAATTTGCAAAATTTAAAAGGAAAGTAAGGACATGTAGAATTTGAAGGAAAAGAAATGACTAGTCTAATCTTGCTGAAATGAAATTTGCAGAATTGAAAAGGAAAGCAAGGAAATGCAGAACTGAAAGAAATGACTAGTCTACTTTTGCTGAAATAAACTGTTAGCAGAATATTGTGATAGAAATTAGAAGAAAGTAGTAATTACAAAATACTCTGACACTTCCCCAGCAATGGGGCCAAAATGTGGTGAGCACCAGTATTGCAGCAATAATTTTGCAACTCTTAGGCTGCCTACTTTAGTCTTATCAACGCGATAGTTTGTACCAAACTTGGAAGCGACGGTGTTGTATGCACAAGTACTAGTTCTTACTGTAGGTTGTCACTTGGTCATTCGGTGCAAGATCACTAGGAGCTCAAGCCAACTTCTATGGATTCCAGAAGAAGCTCTATATGTGATGAAAGAAGAGATTACTCTACATAGGCTATTCTAATTACCAAAAAGGAGAAAGATTGAAATGCAAAGCAAACATAGTAAACCCTAATTAACCAACTAATCTTACTTTTGCATAAAGCACTAAGAAAACTATGGAATGAATGCCATTTCCTACTCAAGGAAATAAACAACATCTACTCAAGTTTTTTCTGGAAGTAAATGAGAAAAAAACATCTTTTTGGATTTCTATGTATTTTTATTTTTATTTTACATGCATGTATTTTATTGTGTGTGAAGGTGGAAGCGAATAAGTGGGGTTGAAGGGTGACTTTGCATCATGAGAGGATGTAGGATGGTGTGGATGGGTCCTAGGAGGTCTCAGGTGGCCTTCTAGAGGCTTTTCCCACACTCGGCCTTCAAAAGAAGGCCTACAGGAAAATCTACAAGAGGACATAGGGGATCTATGGGAGGTCTACAAGAGGACTACAAGAGGAGGCCGAGAGCAATTTTCATGGTTTTGAGGGTATGAGAGTGGGTGGAAAATGTGTATGAAGTTCAAATGAGGTGTTAAGGTGCCTAAGGTCTATCAAGAATCAACAGGAGAGAGAAAGATGATTAGGTTTTCTCAAGGAGAGAGGAAGAAGTTCTATGGAAAAATGTAGAAAACTAAGGCAAATTTGAGCTGAGATTTGGGCGACTTGTAGGGCATGGATCAGAGAGAGGATGTGATGGCTCATAGGTTATCCTTTTGTTAGAAGAGATCTACTGCAAAAGAACTGATAGTCAACCGATAAGATCAAACAAGCAATGAAACGAGTGCATCTAGAAAAACAGAATTTTGCATCAAGATAGTCTAAACTATGATGTATGAAAGAAAATGTTGAGAGCTTCTATAAGAAAGAAAGCATGGAAGAGGACCTATTGCAAATAAAGAAGTGAGCCTAGTGGAAAATATCTAAATCAAAGCATTAACCTTCTAACAAACTGAAAAAACTAGACGTCTTATGAATGAGGAAAATCTGTGTTTTTGGGGCGGCAAGAGGGTCTTTGCCTCAATTCATGGTCCCAAAGGGAGGAAGAGAGGCCAAGGCATTGTTTCTAGCCTTTTGAATCTTCTTTTTATCACTGCTTAACCTGCTATATAAATCACAAATGGAAGCAAACTCCTAAATCATCAAAAGCAACCTATTCTTAACCATGAAAGAGATACATCAAACAACAACTAATCTATAAACTGAAACAAAGCATATAAATACAAATAAAGAGGTGCTTGGCTACTTGGGTTGGCCTCCGGCCCAAGAGCTTCATCCCTCTGAGTTAACTCAGTGCTAACTCAAAAAGGGTTCCTTCTTTATTCTCAAAACAATAACAAGATTACATGAAACTGTCACAAAAATAAGCTCGAAGTTGAGTAGAGTTTACATAAGCAAAACTACAACAAAAACCAAACAAAAAATCCAACCCTAGTGAGGCCCTAAGCCTCTCTACTTATACAACTGAAGCTACCAACAGCTTCCATAAAATCAGGGAGGCTTGGCTCCCAAAAATCGAGATAATCATCAGTTATCCTCCACTTTCTCGGCTACCTCCTAGTGCATTGATTTAGCTATTTGTACTCTGAGCTGAATGAAGGGGAATTCGAAGTGGGGAGTAATAAATGAGGGGGATTCCCTCCTATAAGTCCTCTCCTTTGTCCACTTCGAGTTATTTCTGCCATTTATCCACTGAATCTGACTTTTTCTTTAAAATTCAATAATAAGCTGCATTAAACACATATTAGACCACATGGCATCATAACTAACTCAACTCACTCCATCAGAATAAGTATAATCACTTGATGATTCGAAACACGTCGAAAAATGAAATATCTTGCGATTTACGCTGAAAAATCTCTCTTAAACCTAATATGGATCACAAAAGCCTCAATTCAACAAAACATACAATAAGCTAAGATAATGGTTGATTTGACTCCGTTAGGAGGTAAAATGAGCCCATATAATTACCCATTTATGGGGCTCATCAGATATCTTACGTTATATTTATTTATACAAAGCATTCATATGAGTTCATGCAAAAAATAAACAGTATACTTGCAACTTATACCCAATCATACATTAAAACAGGAAAAGATACATAGAAATATGGTAAACTTCTCTTTATTTTTTCTTCCAATGGTTACAGACTCGACCTCCCCTGCGCACTCAGCTGCAGAGGTCCACACACTCAGCTATGAACTAATAGGCCTTTGCACACATAGCTATAGAGCCTTCTCCTGTTCTACGACCCAAAGACCCCCTTTACACTTCCACTCAATCACTTAGACTTATCATGCTCTTATGTTATGCTCTCTTCTACACTTAGAGCGAAGATTTATTTATACAATCTCATGGTCTGTGGACCATGGGTAGATCTATCAAGCTGACATTACAATACCAAACCGACGGCGAACAACCTTGTGACTATATTATAACTTCACGCTCCACACCCATAATTCACAGGGCTTTTACAAAAGACTTGGTCAAAACTTGGGATCTACGCCCCAAAACATAACTTGGGGGGATTCCATGCCCAACAGGCCCCCCAACACAAACATCGTGACTCACACTCAAGTCACTCTGTTGACGCAGAGATCTTCCCACAAAGTCCTTCCAACTCTACTCGAACTACTGCAAGGTCAATAGCGCACTGAGTTGTTGTCTGTTGGATTTGTTGTACATGATGTTTAGAGACCACAGTTTCAGAACTGCTTTCTTGCATCTATGCCTGTGTCCCATACATCTCTTTATAGTCCCGCACCTTCGTCCAGATCCTTGGAGCGCGAAGACTATGCTTCTGCCTGCTAGTTAGATAGTCGAGCCACCCGTGTAGGGCTTTAATCGGCTGCCATTCATTTTTCCTAGTAAAGGCTCTCCATTTATTTTGACTAGCTATATCGCTCCTCTGTCTGTGACCTCCTTAATAATGTATGGTCCCATCCAATGAACTTTCCTAGGAATTTATCAAACTTACTGTCATACAACAACACTAAATCATTTACCTTGAAGGTGCGCAACTTAATATGGTGATCTTGCTAGGCCTTAACGGAAGGAAGACACACAATGACACATAACAGAGAAATTACAGAATCATACCCAACAATGTGTGGAAAACTCCTGATTCTTTCATTAATCATCAATTTATCAAGAATACAATAGCATAGTCTCCACATTCTTCAAAATTCGGACTTTTTTGCTATAATTTTGCCTCTTTTGATACATCATGGGATAGTTGGTAACTACCAAAATTGTCAAACTACTTAACTACCACCTAACTATCTAAAGTAAAAGTCATTACAGAATATTACATCGGAGGGTAAAAGACACCTCATTCTTCTCAAGAAAACAAAATAACAAGAAGTAACAGAAATTAGAGTATGATTCGTGATTTTTGCTCATTTTTGGAATCCGTGGCTTGAGTATGTGGTCCCGCTAATGCATCTTTGGTGAACTGGCTGCAAGGTTGCTTAGTACTAAAATAAAAGACTAATACAATGGGGTTTTTCTTGTAATTTATACATATAATATTCAAACAGGGGGGAACCTGTAATTAATGTAACTAATTAATGGAGACATAGATGAGGTGATGGGGTATGATGAATGAGGTGGATGGTAGTGAATGAGGGTGGCAGATGACATGGAGGAGATGAGATGGAGTGGAGTGATGGGGGTGGCTCGCTACGGGGGTAGGGAGTGTGTGGGAGGTTCATCGAGCTTGAACCCCCATAGCAATCTCAAGATGTAGATCTCGGTCAAACACCTTGATGTCATGGTCAACTGCAGCAGTTGAGCCTGAGTTATAATTTGTGCTTGTTGTTCCCCCGCAAAGCACTTTACCCACGTCTTGAGCCCATGCTTGCTCATATGTTGTGATACCACTCGAAATTTAACATTTGGGTCTGGGCCCCACCTTATATCAAATTTGAAAGCCATCAATAATATAAAGCAAATCACTTGTTTTGGACTTTCACACTCTCTTTTAATTTTGTTTCTAGAACATAATATTTGATTTTTATTTTTTGTGAGAAAATTGGAAATGAAATTTAAATGACAATGGATGCTACAACATCTGGCTCCACCTGGGGATAGTGCTTTTGCCACAGAAGCACTAAGAACCACAGATCAGTGCCTTAACCTCAAGCATGGAGTCATATATTTCTTTGCCAATTTTAATTATATGGAATTTTTACAATGAACTCACTCTGGTATATACAATGACAGGATGCTTGTGCTTCAGAATTGGAAATAATGTTTAAGGTACTGCCCATTGACAGGCAGCTGTAAAGTTTCACCGTCAAGATTCTCTAGGAAGAATGTATTATTTACCCTTGTTCTATGATCTTGAATGGGCCATACCAGAGAGGATCAAACTTACCATGTTTTCCCTTATCTTCTCTTCTACTATCCCACCTTAATACCAAGTCTCCAACTTTAAAATCAATTTCTTTGGCTTTTTTGTCAAAAATCCCCTTCATTTTTTATTGATACATAATCAAATTATCTCTTACCTTATCCCTTCTTTCACTCAAATCCACTACCTTATGCATCCTTCTTAATAGAGCATTCGGTTCTTCTTTTGCCTCCTAATTCATTGCAATCACAAGCTTCACAAGCTAACTAGGGAACAGAGCTTGAGTTCCATACACCAACTCAAAAGGTGATTTCACTGTAGACCTTTTTGTAGTCACTCGGACAGCCCAAAGAGCAAACTTTAATTTCGAATCCCAATCTTTCTGATTCTCTGTAATAGTTTTCTTCAGAATTTTCTTCAATGTTTTGTTATTGGATTCAACCAATCCATTTCCCTGAGGATGATAAGCTTCTAAATGAGATAAAATGACATTATACTTCTGATAAAAAGCAACAAACTTAATTTAACTAAACACTTGAGCATTGTCAGTTATGATTTTGACAGGGCATATAAATCTGCTGAAAATGTTTTCCTCTAAAAACTTCATCACCACCTGGTCATTTGCCTTTTTGGTACATATAGCTTCTACCCACTTGGTGAAATAATTAGTAGTTGTGAAAACCCACTTGTGTTGTCCACTTGAAGGTGGGTTAATTTCTCCAACAAAGTCTAGTCCCCATTGTCTGAATGGTTCTTCTATGAAGACTAGAATCAATGGAAAGGGAGCTGACATCATCTTCTCAACAAAAAGCTGACACTTCTGACAGTGTTTGACAAACTTATATATATATTCACCAAATAGGGTGGGCCATAAAATCCTGCTTGGAGGATTTTGTGTGCAGTAGCTTTCCAACTATAATGTCCACCACATAACTTCTCATGATAATCTTTAATGGTCTTTGTAGGTTCATGTTCTATTAAACATAACAACAAAATCCCCACAGGATCCTTCCGATACAATCCGCCCTCTACAATCACATATGGATGTGCTTTGATTTTCAATGCTCTCTATCTTGTTCTATCCAATGATTGGGGACAACAGAGAAAACATAAATAATGAACTATGTGCTTGTATCATTCTGAACATAAAAATTTATATCAAATCTTCATACTTGAGTTTGATTTTTCTGCTCCTTCTTCAATTATTTCCTCATTTATAGGTGTAAGCAATTTGATTCCCAATGCCTAAAAATTTGACTTTGTCAACATCTTTGCCAATCCCTACCCTTTCACCAACTTTGTGGGCTTTATGTCCAAATCATAATCTTGGATCTTAGCTATCCATTTTCCTCTTTTTCCTTCCACATCACTCTAGACTAAGACATCTTATAATGTAGTGTTCGGCACATAAGCAATGATATGTGACTGCAACACATAAGTCCTTAAGGCCTTTAGGGCTTTTACCAAAGCATACACCAGTTTTTCAAGGATATTGTATTTGAGTTCAGCATCGCTAGGAATCTTGCTAAAGAAAGCAATTGGCTACTCTTTTCCTTCATCATTTTTCTATAACAAAACAACAGTTATTGAATTAAGTGATGCAAATGAAAAAATTTGAAAGGGCTTTTGATAATCAGGGCCAAATTTTAGGGGTGAATTTTCGCCCTTAGGCGAAATTAAGGGGTTTTAAATTTTTAGTGGGCGAATATTTTGTATCATAGTACATTTTTACAAATCACCTCAAATAGCCAACCTTATTTTAAGGGAGAGGGTAAAAAAGGTAAATTTAGCCCTTGAAATTAGGAGTTACAACCTTCCATTTGCCCTAATTTTCAAGAAATAGGTTTTAATTTAAGTGAATCCTATGAGCAAATACCATATTTATAAAAGAGTATGGTAATAATAAAAATAAAATAATGAGAGGTATGGTAAATAAATAATAAAACATTTTTATATTTACTCCATAAGTCACCTTATATTTACATGCAAGGGTGTAAACAAAAAAATAAATAAAGTGGAGGTATGGTAAATCAAATAAAACCTCTTTTTATACTTACTCAAAAAGGCATGGTAAATAAATAAAAATATAAATAAAATAGACATATGGTAAATAAATAAAACCTCATTTTATATTTAGTCCATAACCCTCTTTCTATTTATGAAGGCTAAAAAAAAGAGGTTTTATTTAAGTGAATCCTATGGGCCAAATACGATATTTGTAAAAGAGGTATGGTAAATTAATAAAAATATAAATAAACGAGAGGTATGGTAAACAAATAAAACATTTTTATATATTTACTCCACAAGTCACCCTATATTTAAGAAGACTCAAAAAATGTGTTATATTTAGGTGAAACCTATGGACAAAATACTATGGGCCAAATACCATGGGCTAGATTATTATTAATACCATGCAAAAAACATTATTAACCCTAATTATTAGTAATAAAAAATAAAAAATGGCACATGGTATTGACCCATGGTATTCATGTGGAATGTAGCCTTATTTAAATGGGGGAATTAAAACAGGATAGATCCATCTTTACTCTGGATCTACTAAGCCCCCAGAGGGGATCAAATATCGTGATATGCAAACTAGCGTAGAGTGAAAAAATATTTGCCCTCTTGGGGCTTGGTGGATCAAGAGTAAAAATGATGTTGTAATTAATGTATGTTAAACATTTTAACTTGGTTAAAATAAAAAATAAAATAAAAATCATTATTAATTTTATTAATTTTTATAAATTAGTGATAGTAATTTTTAACTCCGGGTTTATGACAACCCATGGTATTGACCCATGGTAATACCATGGTATTCATGTGAGTATAGACTATTTAAAGGGGAAATTCTATCATATTATCATCTTAGATAAAAACCTTATCACTCTTTCTTCATCACCCTCGCAAAACCTCGCAGAAGATTTCTCACCATTTCTCAAACATTCTCAATATGGTATCTTCATGAAAAAGTTTAGGTACTGATGTTGGATTAGTTGTATGAAAAATAAGCTGGTTTGTATAACCTTTCATCTTCTGTGATATTCTTAGTTTGTCCTAATGATCTATAGGAGTTGGAGCCACTACACCATATTTTCCTAAAATGTGGAGATTGTTCACCAAAAAAGAAATTAATCTACATGTTACATTAAAAAATGTGAAACCTATGAGGGTAGTGAATTATGCTAATAAGCAATTAGATTGGGAGAGACATAATTAAATTTTATTATTTAATTGAAGATTTTCAATTAAAATAATAATAAATCAACAATTATATATTCATATATTAATTGGAAGGATTCTCACAATGGTCACTTCTTTCAATTAGATCCCCTTCAAGCCTTTGGGATACCTAATACTTTCTTATATAATATAGTTTGGGTTTGCTACTTGTTGGCGTGTTGGGGTAAACAGACATGATGTGTTTTTTTTATGTTGGAGTCTATGGAATAAGAAAGAAATTTGATAACTTGAAAAAAGTGGTAAGTTGACAAAAGTTGTAGAGAAAAGATTAATCTCTCCTACCTTGACAAAAATCGTTGTCAATACCAACACCTACAAGAACTTTGTTGTGGAATATTATCAAAACTACTAGAAGGATATGAAATAGTGTATTGTAAGAACCTTGACAAACATGGCCATTGAAACTTGGAACATTGTTTGTAGGAAGAGAAAATTATGTTTCTTTTTTCCAAACATTTATGTTAGTATATTATAGTTTAATGAATATTTTTTCTTATTATCATATATGGTTCCATACTTTAGCAAAACATTCGCCAAGACTTCACAATGTTTTATTATTCAGTAAAAGATTTGCCAAGATCTTACAAGATTTTATAATTTAGTGAAAGATTCTCCATCACTGTACAAGATAATATAATCTGGTGAGATATTTGCCAAAAAAATTATATATACATATTATATTATTGATAGAATCGCCTCCCATTTTTCCTATGTATCATGGGGATTAGCCCATTTATTATACATATAAATTTAGGGTGGTTCTTAAAATTTTCCCTGATCATGGCTAGTTAAAATTGGAGCTACTTTTAATGCTTCTTTGATCCTAGAGAATGACTCTCTACCTTCCTTGGTCCAATGTACTTCATTTTCCTTCTTCAACATATTGGTAATCTCTTTTACAATTTCAGCATAATTGGACACAAACCTCCTTAGAAAATCTATTTTTCGTAGAATTTTTTTAATTTCTTTCTTACTCCTGGGTAGGGGTATTTTCTACAAGGCTTGCACCCTTGCTAGATCTATCTTCACTCCATCTCTAGAAACAATGTGCCCTAGCATTTTGCCTTCTTCTAGAGAAAAAATAGACTTCTTAGGATTCGGAGAAAGCCCAAATTTTCTACATTTCTCAAAAGTCATTTTAAGATGGTCCAGATGCTCCTCATTTGACTTAGAGAAAACTGTGATATCATCCAAGTATATCACTACAAACTTATCACCCACAAATGCAATGTCCATAGCCCTGTGAAATTTTGCACCTACATTCATCGACCCAAAGGCATTCGAGCATACATGAAGGTTCCCCAAGGAGTTACGAATGCAGTCTTTTTCTTATCTTCTTTATTAATAGCCACCTAGTTATACCCAAAGAGCCCATCCAACATTGACATTCTGAATGATCTAGTTACCTTCTGCAGCACATGATCCATTTTAGGTAATGGATAGTTATCTTTTAAGGAAGCCCTATTTAAATTTCTAAAATCCACACATAACCTTATTTCTCCATTTGTCTTCCTTACAAGTACTAAATTGGCCACCCAGTCAGAGTATAGGAGTGGAACTATTATCTTGGCGTCAAGAAGCTTTTTGACTTCTTTCTCAATCAATGGTAAAAGAAAAGGATTGATCTGCCTAAGTTTCTGCTTAAATGGTTTAATCCCTTCTTTCAAGGGAATCTTATGATGAATAATCCTTTCATCATATTTGTTAAGATCCTCATAGGACCAAGCAAAAACGTCAGTATACCCCTGAAAAGCTCAATGTATCTCTCCTTATAATTAAGTGGAACTCCATTAAATAATTTGACTAACTTTGGCTCCTTCTAGGTTCCAATATTGTGATCTTGAATCTGCTCATCTTGTGGAATTTTCTCTAAACTAACAGCTACATCTTTGGAGTTAAAAAGTCTTTCAAGAGGGACAAGCCCCCTTGGCATAATATTATCTTTCAGTTGAACAATTTTTTTATTAACTATGAAATTTTTAAAACCACTTACTTCTGCACCTTCTGTTGTTTCATCTCCATCTTGATCATTCTTGGTGCCCTAAAAATCTTCAATCATAGTGAAGAATTCCTTAATCTATTTATCATCCTCAAAAACTTGCCAGTGTTTTATATTATCCGGAACAGAAGGCCTATGCCTCATTTCAACCTCATATCTTAGCTTTGGATTTATAGGAGGCCTAAAAGTACTTGCAGCCACAGCCAAGGAGTCTGCTAATATGTTCCCATCTCTTGGAATTAACTGTATGTTGAAATCCTCAAAGAAATTCTCAGTTAAATCCCACACTTCTTTTCTATATGCCCTAAGACTAGGGTGTTTTGTTTGAAAATGGTTCTTAATTTGCTTTATAATCAGCTCTGAAACTCCAAAAACGGAAATTGACTAGACCCCCATTTGTTTTGTTGTTTATAGAACAATGATGAAGGATTCATATTTTTCGACATTATTAGTTTCTTTGAACTCCAATTTAAAAGAAAATGGGATCATATTACCTCCAGGTGTAATTAAAAGGAAACCAGCGCATGTTCCTTCTTTAGAATAGGCTCCATCAAAGAAGCACTTCCACACCCTTTCTATTTGCAGCTTTGTATTTACACAGGCTGAAGTAAGTTGCCTTTGGTTATCTTTAGCCAACTATGCATTATCATGCAGCATGAAGCAAGAAAATTGATATTTTTCTTGGCTATACATAGGTGAATTACTTGCTCCATTCTTTGTGATTGTTTTAACAAATCTTGTTTCTCTATACAACCTTATTTCTTCTCCACCAAAAATTGTTATGATAGCATAAGTAAAATCCAATTTCAGAACACCACCCAATTTAGCCCCCCACGACCTAGATAGCAACATTCCAAACCTAGTGGGGATATCTGCTACCACTACATCCATTACCAAGCTTCTATCTGGGATCTAGGCTAATGACACCACCATATCTTTAATGACTTGAGACACTTGACTTTATTTGAATCAAAATAATACAGGTCTCTATAAGGTTTAGTAACTTGTAGGTGTATTTGTTTCATTACTGATAGTGGCATAAGGTTATGTGAAGCTCCTGAATTAAACATACAATTATGCAAGAGGAAATCATGAATCCATAAAGAAATGTAGAAAGGAGGTGTTGAAGAATCTACCTCCTTCACATGTGGACCAAAAACCACTACTGGTTTATCTTCTTGCAGATTCACAGTGCCATTTATATTCACATTCTAAGATAGGTTGATAAACTTAGCAATATCTCTTTGATAAACTGGTGTTTTGACCAACTCTGTGAGGGGCACTTGAATTCTGATTTTTTCTAACTCTTTAGTGAGACTAAACACATGGACCTGTTTAGTATTCCTTTCATTCTCATTTTCACTTTTCTTCATCACTGAAATCTCTTGTGGAATAGAAACAAGTTTTTCTAAAGGAATCTTATCAATTTTATCTTGAGAAGACTCACCTTGAAGTATTTGAGTTTTGCTATTTGTATTCTTTTGTTGCTTTCCTTCATTTAATTGTTCTGAAGGTTGTGGTTCTTATGGAATCACCTTTTGTAGGGGAGCTGGAACTTGTTGCTCACCTTCATTTTCTTGAATTCTAGATCTTTTTCTTGATCTCAAGTCATACTTCTTATGTAATTCCACCTGCATAAAATCTGTAAACTGCTTCCAATATTCATCAATTTCATTCTCATCATAAATGGCATTTGTTTCAGTATATTCGTCTCCCTCAACACCTAGTTCATATTCATCTCCTACATACAATGTGGAAATATGATCATCATGATCCTTGGAATGCTCTGGTACTTCATCAAGATCTGCCTCTAAGTAAAGTGGTGCTTGAACCTAATCTTGGTCTTTTCTCTCCTCTGCAAAATTTGCAAAGGTTGTCTTCTATATTGAGGATTAAAGTTTTTGTTTTGTTATATTTGCCTCTGAGAATTATTACTCTGCAATTCCAATTTAATCAATTTACTAGACAATTTTTTAATCACATTATTCATATCCTCTAATGCTTGATTTTGAGAGGATTCCACTTTAGCCTTTCCCTTATCTTGGGTAGGTTGTGCCTCTGGTTCTTTTCCTACAGCCACCGGATTTGCTTCTATTTCTAAAGAATTAGTTTGGATCTAATCAAGGGTTGTGGATCTTATCTCCCTCAATGTGAACCCAAAATCTAATTCAAATGCCCCTGCAAAAGTTATTTTTGCACCAGTAGGAGAGGGCTTGATCTCCACTGGAAGAC
>APFE031307911.1:0-35000 GCA_000404065.3 Pinus taeda | reverse complement strand
CGGGGCATATCTTTAGCTTTTCCTTTGCCTTTCTTTTTCTCTTTCAAGGATTTGTCCACTACGATAGACTGGATAGCATGGACCTTTGAGGTTTTACATATTTTGAGATGAATTATTAGGAGCAGCATTCGAGATCGACTTCTGTTTGGAAGAAGTTTTAGCAGGGGTCTGGGATACTGAACTAATAACTCCATCAACGGGAGGAACAGCTGGTGACTTTGATATTGCGAGATCGGATGATGGTCGTGGAGCATTAGGTAACAACTCATATATGGTGCCAGAATGAGAGTAGACCAGATCCAAGTACTGGGCACGGGCAATGGCTTGCTCTTCAGTGACGCATTCACCCATAACTATATCGCGAACAATTGGGGCCACGAATGATTTGGTAAAGCATTCAGTGAGCAACTGATCAGTTATCCTGAACTTGATTAGGAAACGTCTACGTCTCCATTCATGGATATGATTAGAGATGTGCGTCGTAGTGTCTTACTTAAGCGATGTGAGAAAATAGGTGCCAGTTTCATAATAAACTGGTAGCTGAAAATGTGTGAGGAAAGACATGGCTAACGAATTGAATTCATGGAAAGTACTTCGAGGTAGCTCAATGTACCATTTCATTGTGGCACCCATGAGAATCCATTAGAAAAGATGAAGACTAATGGAATCATCCATGTATGAGTTCGACGAGCACCTGAGGTGATATGTCATCACGTGGGCTGGAGGATCTTCTTTAGCTTTTCCATCAAACTTTGGGCAATCACTTGGTATCTTGGATGACACCGGAGGCTAGTGACGAGAATGAAGGATCAGATCATTTGTAAGGCGCGATACATATGACAACTCAAGTGTAGCCAAGAAAGGTAATTGACTGTTAAAATGCATGGGAGGTCAATAAGCAAGCCCATAGGGAGGATCCGATCCTTGTTGGTAAGGATTTTGTCCATACGGCATCTGAGGCTGCCCCCATTGTGGATTACCTTAACCAAATGGAGGATCCTGACCTTGCATACCTTGAAATTGTCCAGGCACACATTGTTGATAAGAAATGTATGGGTTAAAAGGCTATTGAGCCAGTTGACCTTGGACATATGGATATGGGACTTGTTGCCCTAAAACATAGGGATGTTGAACCTGTTGTCCCTAAACAAGAGGGTTTTGGACTTGCAGTCCTTGGGCATAAGGTTAATACACTTGTTTCCCTTGGACGTAGAGGTTTTGTACCTAGTTCCCTTGCCCAACAGGATTCTGAATCTGTTGACCTAGGACAAGATGATTTTGTGCCTGCTACTATAGGACTTGACCTTGACCCTATCCCTACAAGGGTTGACCTTATTGATATGTATACAAGGGTTGTTGCTGCCCTAGTTGGTTTTGCTATTACAAGGGTTGACCTTGCAGTTGTAAAATTTTTCCTTGGGTTTGCAGAGGTTGGCTTTGCAAGGGTATGGGTTGAGAGGTATACAAAGAATATTGCATCTACTACTATGTGGCTTGCTGCAATTATTGGAAGTATTGACCTTGTGATTGTTGTAGGTGACCTTACTGCACGATAATCTGCCCTTATTGTTGCATGGAAAACCCTTGTTGCAACAAAGGTTACCCTAGTGGTAACAAAGGTTTCCCTGGCTATTGCAAAGACTATCCTTGTTGTTTCAAGGGTACTTGAACAGTGCTGGGGAAATTACCAAACTGAATCTGGTCATAGCAAGGCTGGATGTATTTCCTAGATTGGATGGTGTAGGGTTAATTAACCAATCCTTGAGAACCATATGGAATTTAGGGATTTCGGTATTGGACCTGAGCCCCCTAGGGCTATTGATACTGAAGATTGCTCGATCCAGATGGACAACCAGGATTCTGAACTTGTTGGTACTGGACATTGTTTGATCCAGTAGGGTCATCAGGGTTATAAATAATACCAGAAGAGGGTTGGCTTATACCAAGCATGTGAGCTTATGAGCCACTCACATTAGTGGCACCTGACACCATAAAGACATTCAGGTTCTACTCCCCAGGCGGTGGCACAATTTGGCCACTAACTAATGGGACAGAAGAACTGGCAGAGACAATCTTTGAAACTGTCATTTGTGACTAACGTGTAATTGGGATCGATGATACAAGAGTATTCAGGATGGGGGGTTACATCGGGACTGAAGTAACAGCTCGTTGGGAAGTCATGTTCGCGATGAATGGACCTGACATAGGCCTGACGCCTGACACCCAAATAGGATTATGGTAAAGTGATGAGGCACTAGGTGTGCCTAAAACTAAGTGTCCCAAAGACACAAAGCCGAGTGGCAAGCTGGTGGGAATACCTTCTAATGAGGGGAACCCTTGGGAGGAAAATGTAATTGCAATTCTTCCCCCTCAACAGTGTGTAGAGTAGAAACTTCAGATTCATCTCGAGAAGTGACTGGAGCATCACCTTCGGTTTCCATGTTTGAAAATAAATTACGACAAATGGTCGAACGTGTACTGGGGGATGGTTCCAAAGGAACATCTAGCAGGTCGTACGGACAATAAGGACACTGTGGTGATATCTCAACAGTGTCAAACAGAGGGTTCGGAGGATAAGTAACTAGTCCAAGCTGACCGTCAATGGTCAGCGAGTTCTCTGGAGTTCGAACGGGGTTATCCATAGATTCTGGGACAATATCAACAGATGACCATAAATCAAAAGTAGGCAGAGGACGAGATGATAATGGTTGAACACTCAAAACAATTGTGAGTTCAACATTTTGGTCCTGAAGTGGCTCTGATAACTCAGGAAATACCTCCTCAGACAATCTTTCAAACGGAGGAGAGGAAGAGGAATTGGGTGAACTAGATGGTTCATCCACGATGACCTTGGCTTATTCTATAGAACAAATAACTTCAAGGCTTTAAAATGTCCTCTTAATGGAACTCAAGATTTGGTCAAAAAGACTAACAGGATGTTTTGGATCGTGGGCAACAATTCTTAATACGCATAAAAGAATAATGTTCTTTCATTTTTTAAGAGTCAAGAATGAAACAAAGATGACTCTATCACTTTCGATTGGAAACGAGCTCGAAAGGACAAGTGTTGGAATGATATTTTAAGTTTAATGAGTCAAAAAGATCAAATGACTACTATGGACGATCTAAGTAAACATGATTACCAGGCAACCGTGAACTACAAAATACCTCCTAGCAAACCAAGAAGTACGAGGAGGAAATCTCCCTGAATTTTGTGTTCGGCATATCACGTTCTCAAGGTAGCTGACTCAGCTTCCTAAGGATAAAAGGATTACAACCTAGTGGGGTCTCCCATTATATACTCGATGGTATGGGGAGAACAAATCCGTGCTAGCGCTATCTAATACCAAAGCTAACGACAGCTACTAGGTTTAAAGACATTGGAACACATCTCCAGCCTAGACCTTCTAGATATGATCATTAATGTCAAATGCGTCTTAGGTTTATTGAATTGATTTTAGAGTTGATCGTGAGTTAGGTTTCAGTTTTCAGGTCTTAGCGATGCTACTCGAAAAACCTAAAATGCAACTAAATGGAACAAGACCCTTTCAATTCAATGAAATGCCTACACTAGGAAGGGTAGAAACTACTCAATCAAATGCAAACAATCAAGCAACTGAAAACGAAATGATCTTTCACTACTTCACTTTTTCAAAAAATAAATTAATAAAAAATACATTCCAATTCCTAATTTCATGACAAGCACTTATCTATCAGTCCTTTCAAAATGAAAAAAAATCTCTTCCTTTTTCAAATGTTGATGCAATTCTAGTTTTTAAGAGATGCAAATCATAATGATGCAACAAGCTAGAATTTCATACTTTCTCATGAAACAATGAAACAAACTTTTCACATACAATCTTTCAATGAAACTTTTTTCGAGACTATGAGCTCTTCAAGCAGATGAAAACATGAAAAGAGAAGTTCATTCAGATCAATGAAACACTGACTTTGTGAAACACAAGACCAACAGTGTAATCTACTCTAGAAAAGGGCGTTCAAGCTAGTAAACGGAACCTTCTTCAAACTTGTGAAAAAAGAGGTCAAAGTTGTAAAAGGACCAAAAAACAAATGCAAGGAGAAAACACATCCACACTCGGACTTGATGCATCCACAAGCTGCTGAATGGGAGACTAACTAGATGCCCTAGTGTCACTGAACAGTCAATGACTCAATCAATCAAATAGCAATATGACAAGCCAACAAGCAAGCAAAAACCAAATGAAAAGGAGCCACCTAATAAGGGAGAAAACAGTCAAACAAGCTCACGGGGTGAAAAACACAAGAGCAGAACACACTGTCCAAGATTGGGGTCAAGCCCTAATCTTCACTTACAGGCATTGGCACGACTGCCTAACTGACAACAAGCGCCAAAGGCTGGTCGGCATGACTGTTCCTCTGCAATTCACACGGGTCGGCACAATTGTCAGCAAATTAAACACGCTAGCTAAAGAAACTAAGAAAAAAAAAAACAAAATATGGACCATATCTGCTACTATGAATTTTAGACTTAGGCCAGTGAGTAGGAGAAAAGAAACAGAACTAAAGGGAAAATTTGAAACTAGCGATGTTCTCACGAAATCATGAAATCCAAAAGAAACAAAAGATGGGATCTCCCTAGTGGAGTCGCCAATTTGTGGTGAAGTAAAATTATAAGTGTGGACACAAACGAATTCCTCTAGCCCGATAATGGGTCTAGCCACAACAGATACATTCTATGGAATATTTCCTTAGGTTAGAATCAATCAAGAGGGCCTAGCTCTTGGTCGTTTATCTTGCTTGATGATGTCCTCAATTACTCACTCCAATAACCTCTCGCTTCCTTCTTCAAGCTCTTGAAACAAGTAAACAACAACAACACACAAACATAATAATAGAAAAATTGAAATTCAACCTACTTAACAAGTTAATAAGCATAAAGACACAAATATGTAATACTACAAAACATGTAGGAAATCAATCAATAGTTGCATATATTAATATTAAAGAAAGATTACAACCATTCATCTTGACGTCATAGTCTTCCTCTGATAAGACAGGGTTCCCACACACTTCTACTAGCATTCCATGATGGCTTCAAACAATAATAGTTTAAAGGCTCTTCCCTTTAGGCTTCACTTCAAACCAAACACACTTCTCCCTCACACTACTAGATGGCTACAACTAGTAATAACTTTCTTGTCTAATCAAAATAGTATACTCACACTCAACCAACACTCTAACTAGTTGTGCTTGGGAAGAAGGGAGGTTTATATTGGAAATATGGATGGGAGATGGATCCTCTTCTCATGAGAGAATGACTTATCCCTTGAGATAGTTCCATCATTATAGGGGAAAGGAGTCCAAACTGTCATCCTTGACCCCATCCAGCCAAACCATTTACCAGACTTCTATTACGGAGCTTCTAGAGCTGGAAGCTTTGGCTCTAATTTAAAAAACTTTACACAAGAGGATTGGCGTGACTGACACACAGCTCAGTCACACTGGTTAGTGTGGGGAATAGTGCTAATATCTACACATTGGCATGGGGGAGACAAAGGTCATTAGCACCGGCCTTATAAACTGGGCAAAACAAAATTTTCAGGGAAAATGGTGCAAAATGGAAATGATCTACTCATGAAGAGGGACATAATGGGAGTTTCTCTATGAAGGAAAATCATACAAGGTTCACTATAGAGGTCCTCCAGGATCAAGGAATGAGAAGTACAAGGACAGTGATCTCAAGAGAGGTTTTCACTTAGGGATCTTTATTATTTTTTCTCTTTTTTTCTTTTTTGCTCCCGAGATGCCTTAGAGTGGTTTTCAACCTAGGAGTTTGCCTCAAACGCCTCATAGAGGTTTTCATCTAGACCTTTTATTTTTCTTTTTCTTCAACACAAATATCTAAAGTTGTTGTGGACTGGAAGTTATGACACTCCCAACCACATTGAATTCTTTGTTGATTGTACTAATGAATTCTTCCTTAAACAAGTTTCATGTATAAATTCAGCCTATAACCATTGAAAATCAAGGGGATCCCTTCCTCATCAATGGTTCTAATTTTAATAGCTCCATTGTCATGACATGTTTCTACTAGCTATGGGCCTAACCATCTTGTCATTAATTTTCCTTTAAAATCTTTGAACCTAGAATCATATAACAAGGCCCAATCCCCTTCTTGAAAAACATTTTCCTTGATATGCTTATCATGCAATACCTTCCTTTCCAATTGTATAACTTCAATGTGGAGGAGGGCGTGCTTTCTAAACTCATACAAGCCATTCAGTTGGAGCAAGCTTTCTTGTTGTGTTTTGGTGACATCTAAGTCCAATTGGGCTACCATTCTCAAAGCATTATATTCAAACTCAATAGAAAACATAGCTTTCTTCCCATAAACTAAATGATATGGAGTGAACCAATAGTTGTCTTCCAAGTGGCGTTATAGGCCCAAGTGGCCTCCACTAATCTATCTACCCAATCTCTCCTACTATTGCTCACAACCTTGGTGAGGATTCTTTCCAATGCCCTATTTGTAACCTCTACCTACCCATTTGCTTCAGCGTGATAGGCAGTAGATGTTTTGTGTTTCATATTATGTTGCCTCAAGATATCCTAAATGAAATGTGATGTGAATTGAGCCCCCTAATCAGTGACTATCTCCCTTGGATACTAAAAATTGTACAAAATATTTTCCCTTAAGAACTTATCCACTTTCTCCTTTGTTCAACCCACTTTGTCAAGTAATCATTGCACCAAAAATGTAATGTTTCTTCCCTGATGGTGGATCAATTGGCCCAACGAAATCCATGCCCCACTTGTCAAATTGCTCTAAGGCCACTTGAGGTTGTAGATGCATCCATCCCTAGGTGTGGGCTTCCCCATCCTTTACCATTGATCACATTTTCTAGTATGCCTTCTTTCATATTGATGGATATTGGGCCAATAGTATCCAGCTTGTAAAGATTTGAAATCTATTCTCTTGGCAGAAAAATGACCCCCACAAGGCCCATCATGGCAAGTTGGGATGATGTCAAAGACCTTCTCTTTCCTGACACATCTCCTTAAAATTTGATCTAGTCCCAATTTGAAAATATTTCCCCTAATCCAGGTGAAAGGAGCACTTTTCCTTACAATTCTACACTTCTCCCTGGATGACATATTTGGAGGAAATCTCCAAGCAACCAAGTAGTTGGATATGTTAGCAAACTAGGGAGAGACCACTGAGATAGAAAATAGGTTCTCATCTAGAAGTTGATCATCAGACATCTCTTCATCATCAGTAAGCAAAGTAAGTCTAAAAAAAGGAAATTCAACTACATTTTCTTTTCCAGGCTTGCCAATGGTAGCCAAATCAAATTTTTGTAACAATAACAACTATATCATTGGCTTGTTGGGGGTTGATCCAGGTTCAAAGTTAATTATCTAAACAAATCTTTGTACTACTGGCCCTTTCAACAATAGTCTGCGGAGCGCGGACTAAGGTCTCACCCGAAGTAGTATGGGAGGGTGATGGAACCAAGTTTTTGAACCCTTGAGATGTCTAAGAGGTTTGACTGGTCCAAATGTGCATTTCGGCGCACAGGTCACTTTGTGCACTCCCTTGTTCCTCACATCGTCATACACTACCTTTACGCAGCCCTAACTAGGGGGTGTGGAGCTTCCACACTGCTAGAGCAGTGTTCTGCGCTATTACCCGAGATCTTACTTATATTCTTATACCAGTTAATTACCTTTCTGTACTTGGATATCTTACATTATATTTATTTATACAAAGCATTCATATGAGTTCACACAACAAATGAATAGTTTACTTGCAACTTATACCCAATCATACATTAAAATAGGAAAAGATACATAGAAATATGGTAAACTTCTCTTTATTAATTCTTCCAACGATTATAGACTCAACCTTCCCTGCACACTCAGCTGCAGGGATCTGCACACTTAGCTGTGAACTACTAGGCCTCTACGCACTTAGCTACAGAGCCTTCTCCTATTCTATGACCCAAAGACCCCCTTTACACTTCCACTCAATCACTTAGACTTATCATACTCTTATGTTATTCTCTCTTCTACACTTAGAGCGAAGCTTTATTTATATAATCCCATAGTCCGTGAACCATGGGTAGATCTATCAAGATGATATTACAATACAAAACTGAGGGTGGACAACCCTATGACTCTATTATAACTTCACGCTATACACCCATAATTCATGGAGATTTTACAAAAGACTTGCTCAAAACTTGGGATTTAAGCCCCAAAACATGCCTTGGGGGGATTCCATGCCCAACAGGCCCCCAACAGAAACATCGTGATTCACCCTCGAGTCACTCTGTTGGTGCAGAGATCTTCACGTGGAGTCCTTCCAACTCTACTCAAACTGCTACAAGGTCGGCAGCGCACGTAGTTGCTACCTGTTGGATCTGTTGTACATGATGTTCTAAGACCGCAGTGTCGGAACTACTTTCCTGCATCTGTGCTTGTGTCCCCTACATCTTTTTACAATCTCGTGCCTTTGTCTAGATCCTTGGAGTGTGAAGACTATGCTTCTACTGACTAGTTAGATAGTTGGGCCACCCGTGTAGGGCTTTAATCGGCTACCATTCACTTTTCCTGGGAAAGGCTCTCCATTTATTTTGACTAGTTGTATCACGCCTCGTCTATGACCTCCTTAATAACGTATGGTCCCAGCCAATGAATTCAAAACTTTCCCGATAAGTTATCAAACTTACTGTCATACAACAACACTAAATCATTTACTTTGAAGGTGCACAACTTAATGAGGTGATTGTGTCAGGCCTTCTCATGCTTCTTTTGCACCTGCTGATGAAAGCCAGAAAAGAACTGTTCCTCCTCAAGTTCTTCCAACTGTGCCAGCCTCTCTTTTAGGGTTTCAGGTTCTGTCATACCTGTGAGCGTGGCTATGTGCAGACTAGGTACAATATATTCCATTGGCATGATAGCTCACATGCCATAAACTAACCGGAAAGGTGTCTGTCACATCAGTTTCTTACACATTGTCCTATAGGCCCATAGTACTGCAAGTACGCACAGGTCCCAATCACTCTGTTGTGCGTTGCATACTTTGGTTAGCATAGTCTCCAGTATTTTGTTGAATGCTTCTACTATCCCATTGGCTTGTGGGTGATACAGTGTGCTTTTCTGATGATACACCTAAAACTCTTCTATTAGCGCATTGATGGTTTCGTTCAAGAAATGTGTACCACGATCACTCATTAAGATTTTTTGACAACCAAATCAAGTCAACATGTGTTCAAACAAAATCTCCACAGTTGTGGCAGCTGTGCAGTCTTTGACCAGTTGCGCTTCCACCCAACGAGTCAAGTACTCTGTCGCGGTGATAATGTATTGCATGCCCATTTTTCCCTGAGGTTTGATAGGTCCTACAAAGTTGATTGCCCACTTTTCAAAGGGTTGTAGCGTTATTTGTGGATTCAAAGGCATCTCATTCCTCCATAACTATTTAATCCTGATGAAGGGTTGGCCACCACAACCCTATGCAGAGAATCTTTTGCATGGTCACGTGTCCTGCACAGTGTCCTCCTACAACACCCCCATGTTCTTCTATGAGGATCTCACTTTTTTCAAATTCAGGTACATACCTTCGCAATATCTCATCATTGCCCATTTTGTATAGGTGCCCTGTGATGATAGAATAATCAGCCACGTGCACCACCAGTTCCTTCTTTTGCTAGATGGAGTATTCCTTTGACACAGTCCCCATTGTCAGAAAGTGGATTATATCTTCAAAGTGTATGTCCACTACATGCACAACAAAGAGTTGTGCGTCAGGTAATCCTTCCTCCAAACTATTAGGTTCCTCTCCCCTATTAATACACGACAAGTGATCCAGTCCTGCGTTCAGGCATCCAAGCTTTACCACAACCTCAAAGTCATATTCTTGGAACAATAAGAGCCACCTACATATGCGGCCCCCCAACACAGGGTTTTTGACCAAGTATTTTAGCATAGAATGGTCTGTATACATCTTGAAATGTCCCCCTAGCAAATAGTGCCAGTATTTTTGGAGCACCTACACCATAGCAAACCCCTCACGTTCGGTTGTGGAATAGTTATTTTCTGCTTTAGACAACCTATGACTCGCGAACACTATAGGGTGATCCAAGCCCTCTCCACCCTCTTGTGTTAGCACCGTTCCCAACATTATACATGGCATGTCAACATGGACATGAAACTTCACATCCCATTTTGGGAAGACCAGGATTGGGGGAGAGGCCACTTTCTTTTTTAGTACATCCAAGGTCTTCATGCAATCATCATTCCAGTAGAACGTGACATCCCTTTTCAACAGTTTCTCTATTGGCATGGTGATCTGGGCATAACTTTTAATGAACTTCCTATAGTACCCAGTATGTCCCAAGGTAGTGTGCAACTGTTTAACACTTCATGATGCTTCCAAATTTAGAATTACTGCCATCTTCGTGGGGTCTACTATTAGTCCCTGTTTGTAGACCGCATGTCCCAACAGGTTCCCAAAGGGAACAAGGAATGTACACTTTTTGAGGTTCAACACGATTTGGTGTTGTCGACAAGTATCTAGCATCAGGTGTAAGCTTGCTACATGGTGCTTAACCAATCCAAATACAATCCAATCATCCAGATAAACCTCCAAGAATTTGTAGATATATTCTTTGAATGCTACAACAACTATGCATGAAAAGATGGTTGGCGCATTCTTTAACCCAAACAGCATAATGATGTATTGAAATCAGCCCCACTTAGTCGCAAAGGTTGTATTTCTCCTGTCTTCCAGCGTGATTTTGATGTGGTGGTACCCTAAGAACCCATCAGTAAAATAATATGCTTCTTGTTCGCCGACATGTTCCAATAATTCATCTGTGAACGGAGTCAGGAATGGGTCGTGCACACAAGCATCATTCAATTTCCTGAGGTCCACACATATTCTTATCTTGCCCTTCTTTTTCTTCTCCTGCACTACCATAGGGCTTACTGAGATGGATTATTCCACTAGCTTAATGATTACAGCTACGAGCATTTTGTCTAGTTCTACATGGACCTTTTCTTTGTACTTCAGATTCAAGCGGTAAGGCCTTTGCTTAACCGGCTTTGCATCAGGTTTTAGGGTGATCTTCATCATCCCTAAATTGCTAGCGATCCCATTTAATTCCATGATCTTGGTCGGGAATAAGCCTTGGTACTCGCAGAGTAACTCAACAACCTTATCCACTGTGGCATCATCCTAGTAGTCACCAAGCGTTGCATACTTTGGTTTGGCCTTTGTACCAATGTTTACCTACATTGTCTTTACTAGCGTGGTTATGTCAGGGTCTTCAATCAATGGCTGTTGAACCTCGTGATAGCCTTTAGTTTCTAGAATGTTAAATTTTCGTGGATCTTCATCATCTTCTTCAATATTTACGTTGTAACACTCCAGCGCGCAGCTCAGCGGGGTCACCCATTTAGGTGGAAGCCCTTCCATTGGCTCCTGGGGTATTTTAAAGATAGATTCTTTAACTTTGTATAGCACATCATCAACAGTATCCCACCAACGATCCTCAAATGTGAAGATTTACAGGAATCCCTCACGCAAGATATCCCATTCGTTTGTGCCATCGTGTAGCTCCATCTCTATATAACAATTCATGGGTATAATATCCAGGGTATGACAGAACAGGTGCACCCACTCAAGTTGTGGCTCTTCCCCATAAACCTTTGTCCATTTTGCAAGTTGTTCACATGGATCATCCCGTCCATCATATTTGTCTTTTAACCCCATTTAAGGCTTCCCAAACCGCATGCGCATCATACTTATGCATTCACGCCAGTCCTCTAAACTTCTTTCATGCGTACCCCACCACCTTGCGGGCGTGGTTCACAGTACCCATTTCAGAGCGTCGAAGCGTTGTTGTTCAAGCACTTCTCTTTCAAATATGTTTAGGAATTCATCCACCTCACTTAACCCATCATATGTAGGTAGATCTCTGACCTCTGTTGCTACACAGCGCAACAATCTCGTCATCATGTTACAGTTGAGTTTGGTTACCTCATGTAAAGGGTTTTTCCATCATTCTATCTCTTCGTTAGAATCTGATGTGTAGAAGCTTTCTTGCTCCCATGAGATTCGGCCATCCGTGATTGGATTTACCTAGTCTTTCTCCCACATGGTTATCTTGTAGATGCATTCCAGATCGTCGTCGTTGTCATAGTTGCACACTGGATCCATGTAGCATCCATCTGCAGGGTCTAAAGGTACCACTATGCACAGAGACGTTTTCTCAAAAATCATATTGCACTTCTTTAGATTTATCACTCCATTCATGCCAATGGCCCAATATATTCCCATAAGTGCAAGATAGGGATTTCTGTCATCAACAATCTCTATCACTTTGAAATCTACTAGGCGCTTGCTCCTTCGATATCTATTCTGATTCCCTACAATCTCCCCATAGGTAGGATCTTTTGTCGGTTCTCCATTCGTAGTTGGATAGGAGACCATTGCAGCGTAGGCCTGACCATGCACTCCCATGTCTGCTTTGGTAGAACGTTCACATCTGATCCTAGATCTAGAATCACTTGGTCCATCTCATATTCCCCAATCTATGTGATCAATCTCATCTCCCTTCCTGTTTGCATCGTGTGCTTCCCGAGCTTCTAGACTACGCATGGTTCTCCTGGTGCAGTCCTAGCGAATGTAGTTATGAGTTCTTGCAACCCCTTTACATCCTTGTTGTCATGCAACAGCTTCATGCATGTCTCCAAGAACATAGTGAGCATCAATGGGTCCATTCCTGGCTCCCATATGTCTTTACTTCCTGAAGCGAAGGCATCTGAGAAGCTCCTCTTAGCTTCCATGAAGGTCTCCTTAGTGCGCTCCAAATCAAATTTTGGTTCCTTCATTGGAGCCTTGTGAACCCAGGTACTTTCTTCAATTTGCTTGCCTTTGTCATCCCTTGTCATAATTCCACTCCGGAGCATGATATTTACAAAAGGGTCTTCCTCGCACAGCTCAGACCTCATCATTTGTAGGTTCTGAGTCGGGGGAGGTTGGAGTGCTCGTTTATCGTGTAACCTTGCTATCAGTGTGGGACAATCCTCTATCTCATGATCAAACAATGTACAATACAAGCATGATGGTCGCATTGGATTCGTAAAATCACGGGCATAATGTCGTAGCCCTCTGCAATTGTAACATATCACCTATCTGCGACCTCTTCCTGGCCCCCTCCACTTCGGCCTCGTTCATACCCCTGAAATCTAGTGTGCACCATTCCTACATTTTGATCAAGGAGTCATGTTTCGACCTGAACTCTGTAGGTAGGAGTTCAATCCATCATCAGCTCATAACTTCTATAGGTGTGCTCATCATGTCCTACTGACTTATAGAAATTACATAACAACTGCTATGAATTTTACGTATACTTCTGTAATAGATGGCAGTTATCTATAACATGATTTCCTCCTATATAACAAATCATGCACCATAGTGCAAGCGCCATGCTAGATCCTACTTGTGCCTCTGGTCTTAATGGCATTTTCCCTCCTCCCACAAGGTAATTCGCGAACATCGGGTAGTGGTCCTTGCCGTGCCCCTGGCCCTTGCATTTTACGGACCATACCTCATCACACATCTCGGGGTGGGTTGTCCTATCTTGTTTCAAACTCTGCATCTCAAGGCACATGTTTTTCAACTACACATGAATCTGATGAACTCCCAGGTTGGGATCTTGTATCGGGGTCTCATGCAATCTCATCGCAACCTCCAAGGCCTTGACCTAATTTATTAGCCTCTTTTGTGATAGCGCATTCTGTAGATGTGGCATTAACAATGCTACAAACCATTCGCGATGTTTCCCATCTGTTAACATAATGTTTACTTCGTGAATTGTGCACTTTAGTCTTTGATCCAACTCCCAAGGGGTCTCGCCTAGTAGCATTGTGATTTCCTTGAAACCGATGATCGATTGTGCCTCTGACTTTGGCCTACTAAATTCTTTGTTTAGCGCAGCTTGGATATCTACGATCCCCGCATTCGGATTGTTGTTGAAATGCTTAATCTACCAGGTTAGTATGCAATCCTACAGGGCACTGACCAACGTTGCCTTCTTTATATTGTCATCCGTGATGCCCTGTGCTTCCCATACAGCTTTTATCACGAACCAAAACTAGTCTAGATCTTCATTCCCTACTCCCTTGAACACTGGTAGTTTTATCGCGCTTGCCATACTACTTTGCGGTGGTGGCATAGGTGGTGTGGGCAAAGTCAGGGGTGAAGAGGGTGAAACTGGCAGTGGTGCGGGTGGGGGTGGTATGTGTAGGATTCTCTGCCTTATCAGATTGATCGCACTTCTTGGCGAGACCTTCGCGAGCTCTTCTTTGCCCCCTCACGGAGGTGAAATCAAGGGGCTAGTTTCTAGTTCTATGCTAACTTTGTTTCTGTAGATTCTTCCACTTTGCGTAGCCCAAAACATCAATTTATTTGCATAACCTGTTTTTCACACAGTAGCATTTTAATCCAAGTGTTCAAAGATTTAACGTACTTACCTTATGGTCCTTTTAGGAAGCATCGTTCTGCCTCGCTATAACTGACTGGAGTATCTACCGCAAATTCGATGATGAATCCTCCTATGATTCGCTTGAGCCAGTGATCGACAGTGCATGCGATCTTATCTTCCAATGCTTCCAGTCTGCACACCAATTCTGGAGTCCACACAATAGGTATGTCGAGTTTACACCTTCCTTGGCTATCTACTAGCTTCGCAATCCACTCATATAAATCAGTGGGGAAGGATGTGAAGAAAATTTCATGGATCTCTATATATAAGTAGTTGTCTAAACACTCTTCCTTTAATTTGTGAAGAAAATTTCATGGATACCTATGTTCCTGCACTGCGAACTCGTGAATCTTCCTGTCCAAATAATATTCAATTCCTTTCTTTATTATATTCCAAGGATATGACATCAGATATCTCTATGTAGATCCTGGTCCCACCAATGGAACCATTTGTTGGCTTGTTGGCGCCTGACCCAAGTTCGGAGTTAATTAGCCAAACAAATCCGTGTACTATTGGCCCTTTCGGCAACAGTCCACGGAGTGCGGACTGAGGTCTCACCCGAAGTAGTATGGGAGGGTGCTGGAACTAGGTTTTCACACCCTTGAGATGTCTGAGAGATTCGATTGGTCCAACTGTGCATTCTGGTGTGCAAGTCACTTCACACACTCTCGTGTTCCTCATGCCCTGATACATTACCTTCGCGCAGCCCTAACCAGGGGCTGTGGAGCTCTCGCGCTGCTAGAGCAGTGCTCTGTGCTATCACCCGAGATCTTACTTACCTTCTTATACCAGTTAATTACCTTCACGTACTTGGATATCTTATGTTATATTTATTTATACAAAGCATTCATATGAGTTCGCATAAGAAATAAACAGTATACTTGCAACTTATACCCAATCATACATTAAAACAGGAAAAGATACACAGAAATATGGTAAATTTCTCTTTATTTATTCTTCCAACAGTTACAGACTCGATCTGCCCTGCGCACTCAGCAATAGGGGTCCATGCACTCAGCTGAGAACTACTAGGCCTCTATGCACTCAGCTGTAGAGACTTCTCCTATTCTACGACCCAAAGACCCCCTTTACACTTCCACTCAATCACTTAGAATTATCATGCTCTTATGCTATGCTCTCTTCTATGCTTAGAATGAAGCTCTATTTATACAATCCCATGGTCCATGGACCATGGGTAGATCTATCAAGCCAACATTACATTACAAAACCAAGGGCGGACAACCCTATGACTCTATTATAACTTTGCACTCTGCGCCCTTAATTCATAAAGCTTTTACAAAAGACTTGGTCAAAACTTGGGCTTTAAGCCCCAAAACATGCTTTGGGGGGATTCCATGCCAACATATATAATGATCCTACCATTCACATCAGGATTATTCATCAAATATTTCATATTTGCATGATCAATATGCACAAATTTTTGGTATCTAGTGATGTAGTGCCTAAATTTGTTTAAGGAGTGTACAACAACTAAGAGTTATTTTTCAGTGACAATATAGTTCAATTAAGCTTTAGACAGATATTTACTAATGAAATAAATGGAAAGGGTAACTTATCATCTATTTGCCATAATGTTTCCCCCACATCTTTTTATGATGCATCAGTATGAATATGGAAAGGCAGAGCCCAATTTGGACCCCTAAGTATGGGTGTAGTGGTCAATTTCTCTTTTAATATCTCCAGGGCCTCTTGGAAACTACTTGTTGAATAGAATTATGAGTCCATGGCCATCAATCGAAACAATGGTGAAGCCACTTTACAAAAATCCTTGATAAACCTGATATAATAGCCAACTAACCCCAAGAAACTCCTAAAATCCCTGTTTTTTTTATGGGTAGGGACCCTTTTAATGATGATGATCTTGTTCAAATCCAATTGTATCCCTTCCTAAGATATTGAATGGCCAAGGACATTCCCTCATTCATTAATAATTCACATTTTTCAAGACTTAGCAAGAGGTTCATTTGAATGAACTTTCTTACAAATTTACCCAGATTAGAGAGAGCATCTAGGAAGTCACACTCATAGGGAGTGAAATCATCCATGTAGGTATCCATAGAGTCATGAAAAAGCTCAGTAAAGATGCTCAGAACTTCCCTCTGAAAAGTGGAGGGGCATTGTATAGACCGAATGGAAGGACTCTATAAGAAAAGGTACCCCAAGGACATGTGAATGTATTCTTGTCTTGGTCTTTAGGGATCATATGGATTTGATAATAACCACTATATTGTTGGAATTATGTTTCTGGTATGGTTATATGTTGTACTTGATGGCAACACCCATGGCAAGGCTCTCAATATGATGAAAAATAAGAAGTACGCAGGAGAACAGTTCAGAAGATGCGTACCTGTAGGTACGCTGTGCAGGGACCGCGTCCAGACACGCAGGTTACCCATTCATGAGGTGCGTACCCCTAGTGCACTCACTTCAAGGCAGTAAAGCGCACACACGTGGGGTTCCTTATGTTTAACCCTTGGTATTTAGCTAACGGTATTGTGTTATCATGGTTTTGGCCCGTGGTATTGTTTTATTTTATTATTGTTATTGAGCCCCATGATCCTTGATTTGAGGAAGAGCTTGCCTATATAAAGCAAAGGAGATCATTTGGCTTAGTTATGCTTTTGGGTTGAATATCTTAAGATCTGAAATATTTGGGTTATTGTTTCAAAAAGCTTGATCTATATGAAAGTGAAGTGGAAAGCGAATCTGTAAAGGGTGATCTCCCGAGCGCTTGATCAGATCTGGGCATCCGTCTAATTGTAGCACACTGGTGATCTGTAAATTCAGCCCTAATCTGATGTACGCAGGCGTTTAACGGTGCCTCTGCGTAGGTACGCAGAGCATAAGAAGGATAATTGCGTGGGTACGCAGGGACGACAAAGGCGCAGTGTGTGGGTACACATAGGCGACGAAGGAGCAGTGCGTGGGTACGCAGAGCGACGGTGGTTCAGGTGTGTACGCACAGAAACAGTACGCGGCGCGATAGTGTCTTTGGGTGCGTGCCTTTAGTGAAGTACGCGGCGCGATAGTGTATTTGGGTGCGTACTGTACGCAGCTCAGTAGAAGAAGCAGTGCGTGGTCACACAGTGCAGCAGAAGGAGCTCTGCGGGTATACGTAGAGAAGCAGAGGGTGAAGTGTGTAGCGATGCAGGCCAGTGAAAGGAAAACTGCGTATCTGACTTAAGTCTTCTGTTGATTGAATTTTTCTGTTGATAAGGTGTTCTGGGTTCAGTTATGTTATTTTGATTTGGTTACTGTAATTTATATGTACTTGATGATCATTTGATGTATATGGATCCAGTTTGAAAATTTATGAAAAGTGGTCCTTGAAAAGAAGTAGGTGGTTGTAGCTCCCTTCCAGGAGAGACTGGAAAACGAGAGAGAGTTGTAGCTCTCTGCAGGTTGCAGCCTGCGTACTGGTAAAGGACTGCACCAGTACAAGACCATTGTAAAAGGAGTTTCTAATTTGACAGAAGATAGAGACATATTGCAGCAGGTGGTTTTCACCCACATTGGGTTTCCACCTTATATCTGGTGTTCTTTGATGTGACTGTCTGTTTTTCTTGCTCATTATTTTATGGTACTGATATCCAAAAATAATTCAAAGTGTAAATAAGGAAGATTCGTTAAAAGAACTAGATAATACTGATTCACCCCCCCTCTCAGTATTATTTTCAACACAATGTAAAGAATAAAATATATAAATAATATAAATATAATCTAAAAGATAATAATCATAAATAATAGTTAGTTAAGATAGTAATGAGGTTGAAGAGGCATGTATAATAGGACATAACTCTTGATGAAGAGACACTTGCTTGGTATATAAGCAAGACTCTCGTTCTCATGTGTAAATCATTCATTCTTATTAATTTTATTTAATATAATATTTATATCCTAAATGAGTATCTTGACATTCCAAGTTTTCTGGAGTAATTAATTTTTAAAAGGAACTTTGTTTGCTTCATCAACTCGCTAAAGGGAATGTTCAAAGGGAAAGCTAGCAGAGTAAAGTTTGGGTCTTTGGGACAGTGGGGTGAAATGGGTTTAATCAAGGTGAGAGAGTAATTAAGGGTTCTTAGATTGAGATATAAATGAGGAATAGAGGGTAATCGAAAGTAAAGGAAAATTAATAATACTTTGATCTATATTAACAAGAAACAACATAAACTAAGGAGTAATTAAGGGTTCCTTAACTTAGATATCATTGAAAACATTTATATGCATAACTGTTAAAACATAGTGTAATTAAACAAATTCTGAGATATTGTTCCAGTTATAGCATTTAGATTCAAAAATACATTAAAGATTGTCGAAAAACATTAAGGAAGATAACAATAACATAAGAAAATACTTGTCTGCACTTGACTCAACACATGAATCTTGTGAAATATCTTATCTTTATTCATCAATCCAACTTGCTGGCTTAGTCAATGATACAATAGCTTTGCAGTCCTTTTGATCAAAATTCTAAGGAAATGTCTAAGGATCCACACTACATACTTCAAACTGTGAAGTATTTATACAAAAATTATTACAAAATATCTCAAACTAATTTGAGATTTAATCTAGGAAATAAAAATATCTTCTTGTAAGAAGATAGAGACAGGTATTCAATTTCTTTCATGTTGTCTCATTTATTTTCATACTACTCGCTTTTATGGTTTGATTTTAGCCCTTTGTGCTACTTTGCTATTTGATATTTCATGCTGGAACTTCATTTACTTTTGGCTTTCTTTGATACTAGTTTACATTGATACTCTTTGACTCTACTAATCTGTCTTCATCTTTTCACTTGTTTGTTTTGCTTTTACCTTTTTACTGCATTCTTCTTATAGTAAATAAGTCAATTTTTCCCACATTTCAGTATCAGGTAATTGGATCTTCATCATTATTATGTATATTTCATCTTCCTCGGTGTACTTGGAAAAAGTAGGGTTATTAACAAACAAGTGTTTTACCTCATGCTAGAGGTAAAACAATTTTTCAAAAGTCTGGCATAGTACTTTGCGAGTTGGCAATGCCTTCATCGAAGATGTACAAGCTTGTTCTTTTGCTAGATCTCTGAGTTTGCTATTGTAATTTGGTTGTGTCATGAGCTTACCATTTATGACTAAGGGACTCGATAACCCTTTCTCTCTCAAAATTTGAAACATAACCATAAATCTATCAATGGCTACCTGCATATTCTAACACTTGTCCTCAAAGTTTAACATCAAGTTTCTCTTGGAAAGGACCTTCCTTACCTCTAAAATTGTTTCTATTCCATCCCCTATACCCAATTCTTGAAGCTAATATCTATTTTTACTATTAAGGAATTGCATGATTCTGGTGGCATCTTCGGGCATCTCTCCCAATTCCTGTTTTACCTTTTGGATGGCTTTTGTAGCCATCCTTATTAGATCTATCTGCTAAAAAATTACCTAAATAGATGGAGAAATATCGTTAATAGAGACAATCATATTGGTCCATAATAAATCCTTAGCTTGCCCAAGGGGTTTTCTGAGTGTTAGGTCCTTCTCCATGGCTTTTATTCTTTCATTTATTCTGGAAGCTTTCTGCACTTCTTCCTTGTGCATGATTTTGGAAAGCTTGTAATCAATTTCCAAGCTTGTCACCTTTTCTTTCAGTTTATTCATTTCTGTAGCCTGTATGGACATTTCCTCCATAACTCTAACCAATTTTGCTGCTTCATCTAATGTACCTGTCGCTGATGTAGACTGTGCTGAAACCTATTCCGTTGTGGCCATAGGAGCTATGGGAGCCAATGAGGCTGCCAATGTGGAAGGAACAATTGTTGAGACTATTGGGTTGGAATTTACAAATGTAATGGCAATATCACTTTGCTTCAATTGAATTAAAGTGTCCAATTCCTTCTTTTTTTCCCTTAACTGATCATTTAATTTTAGAACTGGGTGCATCAATTCTTCATGTCTAGTATGGCTCTCCAAGACTTCGTATGTCTGGGGATGCTGCAACTAAGGTATATTCAATTGATTTTTAAGTGTTGCAATGTCATCATTCTTTTTCTAAATTAGTTGATCAGTAGCTTCGATGTCTTTGGGATCATGTCCCAATTCAATCACTAAGTCTTCCAAAGACTTAATTATGGTATCCTTTGCCTTTGAGGAGGCCTTCCCTAACTGGTGTTGGACTAAGATATTGGTCAATGAATTCTGTAATTGATGGGAAACTATGGTTTACCTGTAACGGTGGAGTAAATCATTTCTATAGCCTGTTTATGAAATTCAATTTGGTCTATGGGATGAATATCCCTTGCCAATACCTCAAAATCGATTTTTTCACAATTTGTAGATGTCCTTTGCTATTATACAGCTAGTTTTACGAAGGACATTTGCATCTTTCCCTCCTTGATGTCAAAAGCTGACATCAATCTAGTTTGGTTTGTAGGTGTAAGCTTAAGATACTAAGCATAAGACAGTGCCTTCAGTTTCTCATTTATCATTTTAATTTCTTTATACTTGTCTTTAATGTCTTTGTATTTGTTAGTAGGCCTACTAAATAAGGAGACTTCTACACTGAGCTGCCTTTCTAACATTTGAGTTTGTGATGTGGGCGGCTCTTGAGTTTCTCGAGATGGAGTTGTGTGTGTACTCATGTCAAACTCAGTATTAGTTACCTCTGCTGAGCCTTTTGTGTCTTCCTATTTTGAAACAGGATTGAGCCTTCGCCTTTTGCTTTGGTTGCCCTCATACTACACATTGGAGGTGTCCGTGCCTGAAGTGGAGGCTCCCTCCCTGCCCCTCTTGGGATTCCTTTCCTCATTCTGAGGGGTCTGTAAAACAATAGGAGTACTCATTGTTGCTTCTTGTTTTGGTACCTACAGGAATGATCTTTCATCAAGTTTCCTCTCTAAATGAATCAAGGTATTTTCAATATCGACCTTTTTACTATCCCTCTCTACAATAGTGTTTTCCAACCACTTAGATTGAATTTCATCTATTTCAATTTCTAATATGGGATGATGAATGTAAGGCCCTAATTTTACCTTTTGTCTAAGTCTGGTCATAAACCCTTGAGGTTTATATCTCCACATGAAACTGTTTGGAAATTTCATCTATTGCAAAATGAGATTTGCCTCCTGCTGTACATCTCTAGAGTTACAAATGAAAGGGCCTAACTAGTTTTTGACTCTGAACTAAGTTCTTTTCTTGGCTGAGAAAATATTGACTTAATCAAAGTTCATTATTTTCCTATAATACTCTAGAGCAAATAATCTCATGGCAAGGTATTTGGGGAGTTTGTATGGGGAAAGCTGCCACCCATAGATTCTTATCTTGGTGTGGTTTTGGTAAAGGTACCAATCCTCGACTTTACTTTGCTTGGATAAATCAAGGACTCTTTTGATATCTTGGCTTATTCTGGGCGGAGGACTTCCTGTTAGCATGGTGATGACTGGATGGACAAAAGAATCAATGAAATCTGTATAAGTGTATGGTGATGAATATTTTTGAAAAAGTGGTGTCCAAAATATGATTGACCTGGGATGGCCTCTAGTATCAAGCTTCTAGAGGATTAAAGGGAACCTGTCTGACTGATAATATAGAAACATGTCGTACAATACAGATGATTATTTGAATACTCTCTCATTGTGCATTCTAGTAAATTGTTCATGCATCCTCTCAGCTATGAACTAGGCATAATTGTATATAGTAGTAGGAGGCTTTATTGGGGTGAAAATGAACATGAAGGCCAAGATAATCTCATCAACAAATTCATCATTGATGTAGCCTAAAATATATGATATCATAGTAACAATATGCTTGCCCCTTTTAGAGAAAATGATAGAAACATATCGAGGGGCATATTTAGGTATGTGCTTGTCTTCAACAATGAAATTTTGAAACAATTGGGTTAGTTTTAATGGACTCAACTTGGTGTAGTGGTCTAAAAAATATCCAATTGAGAGTGGGGTAAGGTTTGGACTTGGTTGGAGCTATAACATCTCATTTATTGATTAAGTTGTGACAGTAAACATGGTTTTCTTATCAGGGGACATTATAGCTCTCTAGTTGGGAATGTAACAAGCATGGCACATATGGACAATTCTAGGAAAAACATGTACATGGGGAAATTGGTATTTGGGAAAATTGGATTCCCAAAGACCAATGTCACCATAATGGTTTATATATTTGTCCCTACTCAAACAATGATGTTTGAGCAAGACCTCATTTGCAATTGTATCTTTGATTTGGAAATCCCTGTCTTCCAAGGGAAGGTGGTCTAGCTCTAGATAGGGAGAGTTGATAGGTTTGACATCCATGATGATAGGGGCAACCATAATTCAGTTCTTATGGATTTGAATCTGACTATGTATGGTTGTATCAGAGGTTTTGACAGAAACTGGCAGTTTTCAAAAGGGTTTGGGTATGTGGTTTGAATTTAAAGCATTTCTAATTAATTTTACTTAATTAAAATACCTTTAAATATAGAACATTTTCAAATTCAAAGGGTGGCTGGTAATTCGTTCAAAAATACCTGGAGTTTAGGTGAATTGACTTCAAACTGGTGCTTTGGATGACAACAAAAGGTTGAAAGGGCTCTCAGAGCTTTGAAGGTGGTCTCCACAGCTTCTTTGAGGACTGAAATGGGGTTAATTGGTATTTTTTAGTTTTGTAGGTGTCGAACTAGTTTGGAGAGGTTTTCAAAGAGCCCGAGTGAAAAAAAATACAAAAAAGGGCTTCTCGACCTTTTTATTAAGAAACAATCATTTTTTGGTGGGTAATTTATGAATGAAGAGTGGGTGCTTTATCGGGTTGAGTGGGGAGGCAGTTTCCCTGGCCATTGTACCGCTTAGGAGGGTTAGGGAGTATTTTAGAGGGGTCACTTGAACTACTCCATCGATTGACACATAGCACTTGGGGGCTGGGGAAAACCACCTTATTGGGTGGGTAAAGGTTGGCTGTATGTTGCAGCTGATATAGTTGTGGACCATTGGATGAGATGGATGGTGATCATACGACAATTGGGTGAGGGAGGTGTGCATGTGATAAGAGAATGGGCTTTAGGGGGGCCCAACAATTTAAACTTCGGTGGTTTGGGATTAACTAAGGCTTAATCACATATTTAATCCATCGAGTGGGGTTTAATGACGAGATTTATCTATTCATCAGGATATGGGGTGAATAGTATAGTTTATATTAAAACTAAGAGTTGGGATAATTATTTATGTATTTTAATTAATATACAAGAAAAGGTATATGGGGATTTATATAATAAAGTTAGAAAATAATATGAAATGAGCGGAGTGAGAACATTCTTAGCATAAATGTAAAATTTGCACATTTTATTCTCATACATTTGATACTTAAGATAAAACAATTTTGTGGGTTTATTGAATGAAATAGAATTTAACATGGGGGTTGCTTTTATTGAAAATTGGCAACAAGAAATTTCTAAAAAAAGAAGTGCTAAAAATAGCACTGCTAAAATAGTAGTTTGGGCATCAGTGCTGGATTGGCCAACAGGGAATGAAAAATGGAACTGCTAAAAATAGAAGTTCTATTTTTAGCAGTTTAGTGTGGATTCCTATTTTAGTCAGTCTCTGGACTAGAAATAGGAAGTAAAATTTGAATTTGATATTAACAACAGTTTGTACATTAATTAATTAATTCAGTTTAAGTTAATTGATTCATGAATTATGAACTTGAAGTCTTTGTGAGAACATGCAATAATTTCTCCAATGATTGGGGAATGTGTCCTTGATTTGCTCCACGGATTGAGGAATTAAGGATGAGTTCCATATTGAGAGGATCAGTTGACTTAGTTTAACTTAGTCAAGTTCAGTTAGAAGAATTTTTCAAGTTGTTAAATTAATGAGATTCAGTGTGTTAATGCTTGCATGCATGTAACAATTGGTATTTTCAGATAACTGAATATTATAGCTTAAATAACTCATGCATGTTAGTTCACACAGAGACCCAATTGAGATCAGATGGAGGGACAATGCACTATCAGTTGCTAGGATATTCCTTGTGAATATTCCTTGCATGCAAAAGGAATATTATTCCTTATGGATTGTGTAGTTGGACCTGAGGTTACAATAGGTATGATGTGGCCAATTCACACATGTTATCACATTGGACCCTAATCAAAACTGAGCAAGGAAATAGGAGCTTCGAGGACTTGTGTAGCCTATATATTCTAGCCTAGGTAGTCCATGAGCTTTATCATCAGAGTATAGAGAGAGCATGATAGCATTTGAGCTGATTATTTTTGTATGTTGTTAAGAATTTCCACTTGATTGATAATATAGAGATGGGGTTTTAGGTTGATGCTTTTCCCTAGGTTATATATTTTGTGTCATGGTTGATTACTTCTCATTCTCTGTTATATCTATTCATGCTTGATGTTGCTCATGTTCAATTAAGCTTCCGCAAAGTTTATGGTAGATGTAGATCTAGTATTATGCTTTGGTAGATTGCATATAATAGTTAGTTCTGCAAGTGAAATTTCTACATGATACCAGTGAGCTAGTTGATTTGTAGAGAAAATTCAACATGGTATCAGAGCATAGGTGATCAAGGAAGAATATTATACAAGAAGGGAGAAGTTGAAGTTTGTTGTTTTTGAATATTGATTTGAGTTCTTATCACATTTCAGATTTCATCAATGGCATTCTATGGTTTGAGGCTTGATTATGCACTAGATGGCAGCTCAAACTATATAGCCTATAAGGATGACATGGAAGAAGTATTTGAAGATAATATGGGTGAAGGAATTCATTGATCAAGAAGTCCCCAAGCTGTCAGGATCTAATGCCTAAGAGTTGGTAGATGGAGGAAGTGTGTGGCTAGAGCTGGGAGAATCGTCCTGGAGGGTGTTTGAGATCACATAGTCTTGTGCCTCCATGGGAAGGAGACTCTGTTTTCGATTTGGAAAACATTGAAAGATCTTTATCAAAATAGCAATGATCAGAGGAAGCTGGCACTGAAGGACAAACTTCGAAAGATCAAGTGTGAAAAGGGAAACACGATCTCTATATATCTGACGAAGCACACCACATGCAGGGATGAGCTTGCAAGTGTAGGGGTCATGACAACTGATGATGACATGGTGAGTCCTGCACTCCTTGAACTTCGTAAGAGCTGGCATAGCTACCAGGACTTGGTTAATGGAAGAGAGAAACTACTAGATTAGGAATGACTATGGTTGGATTTGATGTAGGAGAAGATCAAACAAAGCACCAGAGATGGTTCTTCATCCATGGAGGATGAAGAGAACTATGCCTTAGCAAGTAAGGTGAAGAAGGGGAAGGAGAAGGTTTCTCTTTCCGAATCCAGTTCTCCCCATGGTGGGAAGAAGGTTGACAAATTGAAAGTGAAGTGCTTATGTTGTCATGAGGTGGACCATTTTGTTACAAATTGTGCACTGAGGAAATCCAAGAAGGGATTCAGGGAAGGATCTCAAGGTGAGGCACTTGCTTCATAGTTCTAGTTGGATTTCACACTCTTCGCATGCATGGCTTCATCCATGATGGGAAATGGTTGGTTTCTTGATAGTGGAGCTTCTTTCCACATGACCAGCGACAAGATTTTGTTTAGTGCTTTGGAGGAGAAAGATCTCCAAATACTCATAACGATGGGTAACGATGAAAAGTATTGTGCCTCAGGTGTAGGCACGGTTATTTTTTAGAGGGAGTATGGAGTTCACCTTACCTTGACTGATGTCAAGTATGTACCAAGACTGAAGAGAAACTTAGTGTTGATCGTGATGCTGGAAGACAAAGGCTATGATGTAGTCCTCAGTAAGGGAAAGTTTTTCCTTAGACATATCATCGCTAGACAGGTGAAGTATATTGGTGCACGGGTCAAGAACCTGTATGCTCTTGAGGTTCAAGATGCATGCAAAGCCTTGAGCAGCAAGGAAACTGATGGAGACTTGGTGGTTGAGAGGGAGGGTATGTTACCTCTCAATATGTAGTGCCAGAAGAAGTCTCAGATGATTGTGAATGAGCCACGATTGGTGCAGCAGCTTCATAAGGTTGTCGAACAGCCACAAGAGGGGAAGTTGAGTGGAGATTGAGTAGAGATATCTACTCATGCAGAGACATCCAGTAGGGGGAACTTCAAGCCAAGTGGACAGAGGGATCACATGCGACCATACCTCCAAGTAGGAGGTGGGGAAATATAGAGTGATCATCCGAAGGAGGAGGGGTAGGATCCTTGAGGTACCCAACCTCTTGGATGAGACCTTGCTACATGAGCCCCGATGTGGAGTGGCAAGAACTAACTGATTGGGTAGAGACAAATGCGGATGGAGTGGTAGACAGAGCTACAGTGCAGGGAGTCCCATGACAGTGCAGAGCATGCAGGCTGCAACAATGCGAGAGGCACAAGTGTGTTGCACAGTGCAGGGTAGCACAGAGAAGGGTGCAATGGTGTGAGATGCATGGATATGTTGCAGTAGTTCAAAGGTCAAAGAGGGAGCACTTGTCAGTAGTAGGTACAGCTTCAACATCAAAGTATGTTTCTAGCCCAACAAAGAGGTCAGTTGGGAGATTTTTTTTGCTCTGAGAGTTGTTGGAGCAACCACACTTGGTAGATGTGTTGCATGCAGAACATTCTAGAGGTACAGGACCAGGTTCGAGAGGAAGCCTTTCTTGTTGAGAGGGAGTGTTGAAAATTGGCAACAAGAAATTGCTAAAATTTCAAGTGCTAAAAATAACAGTTTGGGCATCAGTGGTGGATTGGGAAATAGGGAATGAAAAAAGGAAGTGCTAAAAATAGAAGTTCTATTTTTAGTAGTTTAGTGTGGATTCCTATTTTAGTCAGGTCCTGGACTAGAAATAGGAAGTAAAATTCGAATTTGATATTAACATCAATTTGTAAATTAATTAATTAATTCAGTTTGAGTTAATTTTTTAAGGAATTATGAACTTGAAGTCTTTGTGAGAACATGCAATAATTTCTCCACTGATTGGGGAATGTTTCCTTTATTTTCTCCACTGATTGATGAGTTAAGGATGAGTTCTATATTGAGAGGATTAGTTGAATTAGTTTAACTTAGTCAAGTTCGGTTAGATTAATTTAACAAGTTGTTAAGTTAATGAGATTCAGTTTGCTAATGCTTGCATGCATGTAACAACTGGTATTTTCAGATAACTATGTATTCACTCATAGATAACTAATGCATGTCAGTTCTATCAGAGACCCAGTTGAGATCAGATGTGGGACAATTTTACTATGAGATGCTAGGATATTTCTAGTAAGTATTCCTTGCATGGGGAAGGAAGCTTCTTCCTTCTATGATTGCGTAGTTGGACCTAAGGTGACAGCAGGTATGATCAGGCCAGTTTACATGTGTTTTGTAATTGGACCCCAATCAAAACTGTGCAAGGAAATATGAGCTCAGAGGACTTGTCTAGCCTATATATTCTTTCTCCTCCAAAGTACTGAACAAACTCTTGTCACTGGTCATGTGGAAAGAAGCTCCACTGTCAAGAAATGAACCACTACCCATCATGGATGAAACCATGCATGCGAAGAGACTGAAATCCAACTCGAACTGTTAAGCAAGTGTCTCACCTTGAGATCCTTCCCCAGATCCCTTCTTGGATTTCCTCAGTTGATAATTTGTAACAAAATGGCCCAACTCATGACAACGAGAGCATCACACTTTCAATTTGTCAACCTGTTGATGACTCGAAAATCGTTGCAACAACATTGGGGAAACCACCCGGTCCGGACCTTAGTGCAGCTCCTTTTCCGTTTGGGGTAGTGGCTCCGACTGAGGATAATGGGACCAGTTTCCCAGAAATAGATAAAAGGGATGGGTGAATGATTTATAAATAACACTAGCGGTGAGCGAAAGACTAAAACTATTGACAGAAATATAAATAAATGAAACTATCCCGGGAATCTATTGAGCTTTAAAGCGCAGCGTTTGATGCTCTATGTCTAAAAGATAAGCATATAGATGACTATATCTTTACAACATAGATATTAATTCATTTGAGATTGCTGTGCTTAAATAGTTAAGCAGAGCGATTGAAGTGAAATTACCACACTTTAAACATCTATATCATTATCATACACATGATTAAAAGCAAAGGCACATCACTAAGCATCCAATAGTGGAATGAATAAGATTTGTTGTTATAGCGCATGCATATAATCAACGATAGCAAGAATAATTACATAACAATTCATATAAATGGAATGAATTCAGACATAGATAGGAATACCATATGAGCTGCGTGACACTCCCAGATATCAATTGCTATGTGCAGTTCTTCCTTTAACGCAAAAACATTCTTCAATCAATGAAAATAGTGCACAATTGTATAAAGAAACTTCCTCATTAAAGTAAGAACAACTGGTCGAGTTTCATAAAAGAATAATGGCTGAAGCACAGTAGTGCAAACTTCATTTTGTTAAGTCTCTTACAAAATTTTACGACCCTTTCTAAAAAACATGAAAGGGTCTATAAATACAATACTAATTTAAATATCTACTAAACAGAAATGCTATTAAACTGACATCAATAACTTTTGATCCTATTTTGGCTAGCGATCTGGCGAGCTGGAGGGTGATTCATCAAGTCGGCTGCTTTCCTTTGAATCTGAGCTGATTTATTGCCATCATTGGCTCAATTTCCGAAGGTTTGTTGAGGCGCGAACTGAGCTGGGCAGCATAGGTAGCATCTTGAATATCGGGGATCATACACTCGATTGCATCTGTCAAACACTTCAGGGCGGCTCTTTGTGTATGTGGCTTAATTAGGAAAAGCCAATATGCTTCCAAGTTTAAACTATTAACCCCGACGATTAATCTTCCCTTTTCTTCTAACTCAGGGTAACATGATTGCTCCAATGCATTTGTTGTTGTCATCTTTCCTGGTGTACATTTGGAAATCATATTCGCCAAGTAGAGGGTGTTGTTGACTAAATCAACTAGATTGCTAGAAGTTGATCTACATCTTGAAGCTTCTCTCTCTGCTTTCAACACCTGAGTGTGCCATTCTGTGAAAAGTATATCTTTATATGTTTCAAGTATCCTGGGCAAATTTGCTGCTTTTCCCTGATTCGAATCTTGCCATTCAAGATGTTCGGTAATGGCCTCATCAACTTGATTTAAATCTTCCCTAGCTTTCTCTACCTGTTCATTTATGGATGTGGTTAATTCGCACAGTGGCTTAGCTTGAGCGATCTGTTGACACAAGAGTTTAACCTGAGATATTAGTGCATTGTTTATCAACGATTCTTATTTTCTGAACTCTGTCACTTGCGAAGCGCCTTTTATCTTTTCTAGCTGCGATGACATTTGAGCGATTTGCTCATCTTTGGTTTTCACCATTTGTTCATTCGCTGCTTTCAACATTTCCAATGCCTCTGTCAATTCTTTCTGTTTCTGGATCGCAGCCTGGTCAATCCTTTGCTTTTCTGCTTGCAATTGCTGGGTTAATTGATTATTCATTTGCTGTTGTGCCAGCAACTGCTCCTCTGCTTGCGCTGCCCTCTGCTTTGTTTCGGCCAACTCCGTCTGTAATGTGGAGATTTCTTGGTCTTTATTCTTCAATAAAAGGCTTACCTCCGATGCTTTGTTGATTGTTGCTGCTGAATAGGCTCCAGCATACTGTGACAACTTTGTTAAATCATCAGAGGGGTCCAATTTCTCCTTCCATACTACATTACCCGTGACCGTTTGCTCTAGAAAGATAGAAGGTTGATCAATCCTTTGTCTTTTCCTTGATCGCTTTACAACTGCTCTATGCCTCGGGCTGTAGAAAACATCCAACGGAGGAATATCTTCTACCTGTAGAATGATCTGATCGGTGGGATCTTTTGGAATTATTTCAACATCCTTAGACTTAGGTGGGCCGCTGGTTCCACTTAGAACCTGAGATGAAGTATCGTCTCGCATGTCGCTGGTCTTAGAAGTGTCTGTACCTTTTGAGCCTTTTCCTCCACTAATGATAGAATCAAACTGCTGCCATTCCTGGAGCAATTTAGGTTCTGTTGTAGTATCTACATTGGCACCAGTGGTGGTCTGTTGCCTTTTATCAGTTTGAGACTCCTTCTGTACTTGTTCCTGTTTTTTCTTCTGATGCTCCTCCTGTTCCCTTTGCTGTTTATCCTCATGCTCTTTCTTTAGCCATTCTTCCTGCTCCTTCCTCTGCTTTTCCTCTTGTTCTTTCCTCTGCTTTTCCTCCTGCTCCTTATTATGATCTTTTGCTATAGCAGGAGGTTCCTTTATCTGTTGCCGACCAGGCTCGCTTGACGATGTCGCTGGGGTTGTTGCTAATAAATCTAGAGGCAGAGTTTGCAACCTCTGCTCTCTAAGTTTATTAAATTCAGTCTACCCTTCATCATTATATTTCATCCTAGCGAGTTCTTTAGCTTGACCTATTGTTTCAACTGAAGTGAACAGGTCATCGAACATATCTTCTTGATGCTCAAACGTTGTTAATTTGGCGTGTTCTAATGCGGCATAGGCAACTAGCTTTGGATCAAATGCCCTGTTTGGGATTGTGGCCAGAGATAAAGATTGAACCTTTGTAGCTTCCTTTTCTGCATGTTTAAAATCATGCAGTGTAAAGACACCACACCTTAAGGGAAAAGCGGGCTAGCCTCTTTTCTTTTCCTTTTTGAGAGGCTGTGTAGAACTCTCAGCCATAATCTGATAGGCGATTTCTCTTGCTAGCAACTTATCTGGAACATATAAAGGGAGAACATGTGGGTTGGCTTGGCTGCCGTAAACTCTGATATAGTTAAATTTCTCTTCTCCAAACCAACTAGCCACTGCTGGTAAATCAAAGGAAGCTTGGTAGGAAATCTTTGAAATGGGTTTATCAAAAATGGAATAGTAAATGGGCACCATAAAGCCATTACAGATTTGATACAGGTGGTTTTTGTAAGAAGACTTCCACAATTTTTGGTGGTATATATGGATGGGCGAGGGGTCCTGTGCAGTCCACCTCCAACCAAGAATAGGAAATTTGGAATTGAAACATAATGTATCTAAGATATATGCACTATAGTAAAATGGGGGGATTTTCCTTTCAGTGACCACGGTCTTATTTATAAAATCACGAACAGCTACTGCTAGTTTATCCGAGAGAATAGTAGCCCAATCCATGATTATACTGTTTACTGCTGCCTCCATAAGAGGAACCATTTCTATGGTAAAAATAGCAGAGTTGTGTAATCCCCATAACCTACACATCATTATACCCGCATAGCAATAAGGAGAAGCCAAAGAATCAACCGAGTACTTACCGGAAGATTCGTGTTTGTGCTTGTTCGGATTTTTCCTCCAATCCTTGATGGGTTCGGATTCAATTTCATTTTCTCTTGCAAACTTCTCCAGGAAGGTGCTGTTGTATATTTTCTCTGGCTCGGGAAAATGATACATTTGCCTTAAGTCATCTTCTTTGAATGATCCAAAAATCCTCCCATCTCTGGTGCTGAAAGTTCTATCCATGATTGGGATTTCTTCAATTGCCCATCGCACAACATCTGTGTATGGGAGAATTTGCTCCCTGGCTGCTATACTGTGAAGGAAAGAGTCGGCTAAATCTTTGAGAGTGCAATCAGACTTCCGTAGTGAATCCACGGTAGCTTCTGTTACCGTCTTCTTTGGTTTCTCGGCTTCAATTAAGTCGCAAGTGCCTTGCCAAGTCTCTCTGGTGAGGCCCGTGCATGTAGTATCAGATATTAGGCCTTTCTTCTTGTTTGCAGCAGCTTGTCTTGCGACAGGTGGATTGGAAGCACCCGCAGTCTTCTTAGATTTCTTACCCATCATGCTCGAATTCCTGTCTATGAACGTATTCTGCACAGAGAGGCAATTGTGCGTAATACAGAGAGATAAAAATGAAAAATTGCAAATGATAACATATGAATAGGTGCGCAGTAATATATTCAGCTTTTAAAACAGGCGCGGAGACAATCCATAGAAATATTTCAAGACATGATTCCATTAATTGGCCGTATAAAACCTGTCACCCTCTAAATGCCCATTATATCGTTATTCGAGTGAGTAATCTCCTTAAGCATGCAATGGACGTATTGGTGGCTGAGCATAAATGATTAAGCCTTAAATATGAATAAATTGAGCTTTCCAATCACTTTAACGGCTTTTTATTGAAAACTGTGCCTTATCGCATCGCATCGCGGGTATGACGAGTGCGCCTTAACAATGTATATTGAGTACTGCCAATCGCCGAATGCGATATCGCATCGGCGAAAAACTTCATGTGCATTGAGACTTAAGCGAAGGTAACCTGCCGATCGCCGAACGTCGATTGCGCATCGCATCGGGGCAAAAGGAATGGGGTGCTTTTAGACGTGAATTGGATATTGCCGATCGCCGAATGCGATATCGCATCGGTGGAAAGCTTTTATGCCACTTATATATCTCTTATGTCATTGCGATATGCGATCTTGCGATCGCTTTATCGCAATGACCAAGATTCGCGTTATTTCTTTAAAAAGGGTTTGTTCAAAAAGGTTTTTATAAACGGATTTATTTGATTATCGGACTTTTTGAACAATAGAAGTATTCATATCAATTTTATTTTAAAGGGACCCATTTCATATGTTATTGTTTTATGAATAAAAATGATATGAAATGGGGGGTTGTTTGTAGAGCATAACACAACCTTATTCCCACCATGGTGAGAACTAGATTTGGAAAGAGAAACCTTCTCCTTCCCCTTCTTTTCCTTGCTTGCTAAGGCATAGTTCTCTTCATCCTCCATGGATGAAGAACTATCTTTGCTGCTCCATCTGATCTCCTCCTACATCAAATTTGACCATAGGCATTCCTAGTCTGGCAGTTTCTCTCTTCCATTAACCATGTCCTGGTAGCTATGCCTGCTCTTAGGAACTCTGAGGAGTGCAAGACTCACCATGTCACCATCAACTGTCATGACCCGTACACTTTCAAGCTCATCCTTGCATGTGGTGAGCTTGCTCATAGACATAGAGATCGTGGTTCCATTTTCACACTTGATCTTTCAAAGTTTGTCCTTCAGTGCCAGCTTCCTGTGATCACTGCTATTCTGATAAATATCTTTCAATGTTTTCCACATTGATAATGGAGTCTCCTTCCAATGGAGGCTCGAGACTATGTGATCTCGAACTCCCTCCAGGATGATTCTCCTAGCTCTAGCGACACACTTCCTCCATTCCACCAACTCTTGGGCATTAGATCTTGAGGGCTTGGGGACTTCTTGATCAATGAAGTCCTTAACCCCGTTATCCTCTAATACTGCCTACATGTGATCCTTCTAGGCTATATAGTTTGAGATGCCATAAAGTCCATACTTAAGCCTCAAACCATAGAACACCATTGATGAAATCTGAAACGTGATAAGAACTCAATTCAATATTCAGAAACCACAAACTTCAACTTCTCCCTTCTTGTATGTTGTTCTTCCCTAATCACTTGTGCTTTGATCAAGGAAAAACAGTATACAAGAAGGAATTTGATGTTTATTATTCGGGATATAGATCTCAAATTCTTATCACATCTATTTCATCGATGGACTTCTATGGTTTGAGCCTTGAGTATTTCCTTGATGGTAGCTCAAACTATATAGCTTGGAAGGATTGCATGGAAGTAGTATTGGAAGATAATGACCTTAAGGACTTCATTGATCAAGAAGTCCCTAAGCCTACTGATGCTACTCAACTGGGAGAATGGAATAAGTGTGCGGCTAGAGCTAGGAGAATTCTCTTGGAGGGAGTGCGAGATCACATTGTCTCAAGCCTCCATGGGAAGGAGACTCCATTTGCAATGTGGAAGAAATTGAAAGATTTATATTAGAAAATCAGTGGTCAGAGGAAGTTGGCACTCAAGGACAAACTTCGAAAGATGAAGAGTGAAAAGGATGAGACAATGTCTATGTATCTGACCAAGCTCATCACATGCAAGGATGAGCTTGCAAGTGTAGGGGTCGTGACAACTGATGATGATATGGTGAGTCTAGAACTCCTTGGCCTTCCTAAGAGCTCACATAGCTACCAAGACTCGGTTAATGGAAGAGAGAAACTGCCAGATTGGGAATGACTATGGTCGGATTTGATGCAGGAGGAGATTAGACAGAGCACTAGAGATGGTTCTTCATCCATGGAGGATGAAGAGAACTGTGCCTTAGCAAGTAAGGTGAAGAAGGGGAAGGATAAGGTTTCTCTTTCCAAATACAGTTCTCCCCATAGTGGGAAGAAGGTTGACAAATGGAAAGTGTGATGCTATTTTTAGGCAGTCCCTAGTCTAAAATAGGAAATATGAGCTTGGAGGACTTGTGTAGCCTATATATTCAGACCTAGGAAGCTGAGGGGAGATCAAGTAGAGACATATACTCATGTAGAGACATCTATGATCCGGATTTAAACAGGAACGCAACAAATTACAGAGATAACCATATACACAAATATGCAGTGGAAATAATACTTCATTTCATTAATGGAAAATACTG
>APFE031307908.1:17470-29418 GCA_000404065.3 Pinus taeda | reverse complement strand
TCAATATTGGGAACTGTTAACAGACGCGAGAGGTACCACCAATAATGACAATGGCCCTCAAGGTACTATAGGTACAATCTATGACGTGTGAATTAGTGATCTGAAGTCGAACACCCGTAGAATCATTCGATCGGAGGCCAATGATGAAAACCTCACGTCGAACACGAAGAACCTGCCATTGAGGCATGCAGGGTCTAAGGCACTGGCAGGGAGTCTCTAGATCAGCTTCCTGGATAATGAGCTGAAGTCGACAGGAAGTGACCTTGATCGAAGGTGGGCCATAGTTGTTTCCCACATCATCGACATGAGAGAGAGAGATAATGTTGTGAATTAAGATTGTATGAACTATGAAACGGAGGTTGTTTCTTTTCATAGGTCAACTTCTCTTGAACATACTGGCGGCACGACAGTGGAATTGGCAGTATTTGACATCGATGGATCAGAGGTCATGATGACGAGGCAATGAGCAGATGAGAGGTCAAATAGGATTACCCAAACCCACGGAGGCAAGTGAAAAATGAGATTAGATATCCCCACCCCGACACGAAAGGAGAGAAGTGCCATGTTCAAGAGCGACATACTGCCGACACGACAATAATTATGGTTCCCAAAATTTTCTTTTCCCCCACCATTTCTGGCGTGTACCCCAATTATTTTTAACAAGCTTAATGGGGATAGCATATGCTTGTGGTGCGTCATTTCGGCAAAATCCTATGTCATCAGGTTTTAATGAGTCTGAAAAAGGAAGAACTCGACGCCTTTTCATGTTTAGAGAGTCTGAAAAGACAACAGAAAAGGAAACTCCAGGGGTGTCCTTTTTCGTAAATTTGTGTCTCTTGGGCCCGAAAAAGTATAAAATAATGCCCGAAAGAACTGCCCGACCATTACGATCGAGGAGTACTTTTCATAAATAGTGATTTCGACCTGAAAAAGTAAAAAAACGATCAAAACCACGTCGTTTCGTAACCATTAACGAGTTTGAAACGACAAAAACCCGGTAATCTTTTTATGTTTTAACGGTCGACAAACGAACTTAAAACGACCGCCCCTTAGTAACGTTTAACGAGCCAAGAGGAATAACTCGGAAATCTTTTCCTCTCTAAATGGTCAGGAAAAGAGCTGAAAGCAGACTATAAAGTAACCTTTTTTCGTGTTTTACCGAGCTTGAAAAAGTTGAAAAAGAGCTCATTTGATTGCGTTTAGTTGCGCCAACCCATGTCATCATACAAAAACAGCGTAAAACCCACTTCGACATGAAAATATCCCAAAAATACTCAAAAATATTATTTCTAATGTATTTTTAGGTCAAAAAATGCTATAAATAGTGAAATGGTAAAAAATAAACTTACTTTTCACTTTTTACCTTGTGAGTTTACTATTGAAGGGTTTCTGGTGCAAATTTCAACTGCTGGTTGCGATCAATCCAAGAGATCTTTCGAGCCGCCGTCTGCAACAGGTAAGAGGCCTCATCCTTAGCTCTGTTTTCATTCCATTTTTTTAGATTTTCGTTCATAATTTAGTTCCCTGCAAGAGGATTTGCAATTTCATAGGGTTGCGCCATTGGCGCGAGTTTCCCGCTCGAGATCGCGCCAATGGTTTTTTTTCCTAAAGGGGTCACGCCCTCAATTTGCCACAAATTTGACCGCTGTAATTGCAATTTTTTTCCAGTTTAGGTTTCATCAATGATCTAATGATGGAAATTTCACCTTTGTGGTTGCAGGGTTTTGTGAGAATGGTTCTAGAATGGAGAGAACGGGAGCATGATGTCGTGGATGCCATGGAAATGGAGGATGATGCATGTATGAATGCTCTGAGAGACTGTGGCTTGAAGAAATTCTTCCACACCTCATATTTACGTGCACAACCTGAGCTACTGCGATTCATCGTGGATGCTTGGGATACGGAGGATCAGGTATTTCACCTGAAAGACCAGACATTGGAGCTAGATGTTTCTGATGTCTTCTTTATCACTGGACTATCACGGTGAGGTGCACAACCCATCTTGACTGGTAGTCGGCCTTCTGGAGAGAAGATAGGGGAGGTGGTGGAACGAGTTTGTCCTGGGGCACAGTTTGCATCAAAGAGTGCCAAAGTAGATATTAACACGGTGCCCGACCTGGTGCTACGAGTGATTTTATTCACTATCACCCGGACAGCTGGGGTACAGGTGCCCCACGAGGCCAGCAAAAATCATTTGCTGCTGGCCACTGAGTGTCTCCAACCTACACTATTTGATTGGGCCATGACAGTGACAACAAACATCAAACGGCAGCTTACCAAGTGTAAGTGTGATGGGAACAAACAGTTCGGCTATGGATCTATCGTGGTAACTTTCTTCCTAGAGCAATTGTCGATATTCTGGGTACCGGTGGGTATAGTGGCAGATCCAGTGCTACGGGAGCCGAGGTTGAATCGATGGGAAGAACTCATGCCCAGAGGAGGAGGGGGCCAATAGATGGCCTGGAGGTCCGAGTTGTTTATCTGGCTCCGTCACCAGATGATTCTCATCAAGGACTGGCCCTATGCGGGCACGGATTTCACTGGAGATCCCGATCTCCCTCTGCCTGCCAGAGAGGACTGGGACGAGGAGCTAGGTAAGAACTCTTTGTTTTTTTAACATTTTTATGTATTAAAGTTTTTTTTTTCTTTTTTGTTAATACATACCTATCTCTTACATCATCTATATATGTATGCAGATGTTGGTGCAGAGCGACCAGCTGACTTGCCTCATAACGTACGGAGAGCACAACCTGCAGCGGACCCTCAGGTAGAGGGTGATGATGATCTAGTACAAAACCTTGAGGCACTTACTCGAGGTATTCCAGATTATGCCAGATTGGCGGACGTGCCTAGAGCATACCAGAGGCACACGGTGGGAGTATCTACTCTCGTCCATCGTTTGTTGAGACGTTTGGTGCGAGCGGTGACATGCTATCATGAGCATCACCGTGATTACACGCCTATGATTTCTTTTTGCATGTTTTTGAGGAACATGTTGTCAGCGGCTGTATGAGTTTTGGACATGTATTATTTTTTGGATTATGTAACGCACGGGGCGCAAACATTTTGACACACACGTATATATATACATATGTTTATGGTTTATTATTGTGTTTTCATGTGCTTTCTTGCATAATGTTTTATTTACAAATCACGCAAATGTCTATCTAATACACGATTGGCCAATGCATCAGATAATGTGTTTAATTGTCGTGGAATATGCTGATATGTAATGAACTCAAAATTCCTCTCTAACAATCTTACACGTAGATACAACCTTAGAATATGATGGTCTCTGATGGAATAACGCCTATTGAGCTGGAGGACGATAAGTTGAGAATCCAGGTTTACCACCAATGCCTGAATACCGAGATTAATTGCTTCAGTGAGGAGCTCGATTACAGCACAATATTCGGCGACATTATTAGTGGTACGACCCAAACAGACACCTTGAAGATCTATCAGCTCACCATGAGGATCATAGATCACCCACGCCACAGAGGACAAGTTGCGAGTACTGCGGCAGGCACCATCAGCGAAACCAATATAAGGCGTATTAGACATCTGCACAAGACACAATAAGTGACAATCAAGCCTATTAAAACTGACACACATACACAACACACTTGCTAGAGTACATGTATATACAAAATGAAGTGTACTAGCATCACGCATAGTACTTTTTCAAATACAGTCCATTTCGAGGCTGTGCGAGAGGGTTCCCTTCATAATCAATTAGCTCATAGGCCCCTTTTTGCAAAAATTTCTTGACAATGTAAGGGCCTAGCCACATAGATTCGAGCTTTCCTGCTCCTAGCTTATCGTTTGCCTGATCGTATAGCAGAACTAAGTCTCCCTCGAAAAAAGAATGTGGATGTACAGTCTGGTCAAAGTGAGATTTGACTCGCTTCTTCTGTGTTTCGATGGCCAAAGAGGCTAGGCGACGAGTCTCATCTAGCCATTCTAGATAAAGGAGACGTTCTTCTAATGGGGTGGTGTTGGGAAGTAGCTCGACAGCTAATCTTAACGAAGGGATTTCATACTCGATTGGAAGGGTAGCCTCTAGTCCATAGACTAGTTGAAATGGAGTGAAACCAGTGGCATCCTTCACGGAGGTTCGGTAAGCCCAAAAAGCAGGGAACAACATCAAATGCGAGTTAGACTTGTGCATGCCAAGGGTATGCTGAAGCATTGTAACCAAAATCTTATTGATCACTTCAACTTGGACATTGGACTGAGGGTAGTACGGAGTAGAACTATCGTGCTTTAAGCCAAGCTGGGTTGTTAGTTCTGTCATCATATGATTCCGAAAATGCTTTCCGTGATCAGTGATGATGGCTTGAGGGACGCCGAATCGTGAAATAACGTGGTTGAATAAAAATTGCGCTATTGTGTGACCGTCTTCAGTCAGTGTAGGCATCGCCTCGGCCCATTTAGTAAAGTAATCGACGGCAACGATGATAAACCCATGCCCCCCGGTCGAGCGAGGGTTACAGGTCACATAATCAATGCCCCATTTTGCAAAAGGGTCGACGGTAACAATAGGGTGCAAAGGAGCGGGGGGTGCTCGCATCTTCCGCTGGAATATCTGGCACTCATGACAGGAACGGACAGCAAGAATGCAATCCTTAAAGATAGAGGGCCAAAAGTAGCCAGCACGCAGGATTTTTTGGGCAGTTGCATATCCGAACATGTGACCACCAAAAGCACCTGAGTGGTAGTCATTCAAGACTCGCTCAGCTTCCTCGTGAGTAATACAATGGCGGAGAACAGCGTCGGCGCCGAGGCGATATAAGGTATCCCCAATGATACGATATGGTTAAGATTGATGACTAATCCTTCGTCGAGCGTCTTTAGACACGCCCGGGTGAAAGGAAGACGTTTGCAGATATATAATGATGTCATCGTACCAGGGGTCGAGGGTGTTGATGAGAAACAAAGTCTCATCCGAAATTTGATCCTCTGTATGATAGGGCGAAGAAGAAGATGGCAAAGAGCATATTAACTCAGCAAAAACGAGTGATTCCTTTGACTTGGCGGTAGTGAATTCCAAGTCAAACTCTTGGAGGATGACAATCCACTTTGAGTACTTGCCCCCCAGCAACTGGCGTGACAAGATATACGTCATGGGGTTGCAATCGGAAATCACAGTAGTAGTGCGTAGCAGAATATAGTGACGGAAATGTTGGACAGCGCAAACGATGGCTAACGCCAACCTCTCGACATAAGCATATCGAGCTTCCGTATCTAAAAGGTTTCTACTGAGATAATAGATAACATGCTCAGTGTCATCGTCGTCGGTTTCAACAAGAACCATGCCGATAGTGGTGTTGGCGGCAGCTAAATACAGGGTGTAGTCACGATGATAGTTTGGAGGGCGAAGCAATGGAGCAGAAACAAGGAGACCCTTGAGTCGTTCAAAAGATGCATGAGCCATGGTATCCCAATGAAAAGGGACATCTTTTTTAAGTAATCGTGTAGAACCTTTAGCCACCTCGACATAGTTTGGAACGAAATGACGTAAAAAATTCGCTTTACCTTGCAAGCTCTGCAATTGATGTAAGGTAGCAGGGGGAGGAAGATTGACTATGGCTTCGACTTTGAGTGGATCCAGTCGGATGCCCTCGTGGGAGACGACAAATCCTAGAAGTCAACCTGATTCTACGCATAAGACACACTTCTGATGATTAAGTCTGATTCGGTAGTGTCGACAATGAAGAAATATCTTGCGAAGGTGAGTAGGGTAGTCCTGACACTTGGCTGAATGAGCTAGAAGATCATCCAGGTATGGCTATACAATGTGTCATATGTCATGAAAAGCGTAGGACATTGCACATTGGAAGGTAGCGCCGACATTTTTTAGACCGAAAGGGAGCTTTTTATAGGCAAAAGTACCCCATGGAAAGATGAAAGCGGTCTTGTGTTGATCAGCGGGAGCAATATTGATCTGGTTGTAACCAGAAAAACCTTCCATAAAAGAATACATCTCGCTTCCCGCACACTCGTCAATAATCTGATCAACGAATGGTGTGGGGAAATTATCTTTAGGACAGGCCCGATTAATATCACGATAATCGACACAAAAGCGGATAGTTCCCTATTTCTTAGTGATAGGTACAATATTAGAAACCCAATCTGTGAGCGGGATAGGATAAATAAAACCGGCTTTAAGAAGCTTCTCTACATCGGCCTTGATCGCTGCAGCCTTTCGGGGGTGTAACGGACGTAAACGTTGATGAACAGGCTTAGCACCTGGGTACGTGATGATTTCATGCACCACTATGCTAGGATCAATGCCGGGCATTTCTTCATAGGACCAAGCAAAAACATCACGAAATTCACGAAAAAGGTTTGAATAAAGACGAATCTCCTCTGGAGTACAAGTGACTCCAATGTGAATGAGTTTGACGATCCCTGGTTTGAGAGAGATGTCGATGGGCTAGGTTTGCATAATGTTTGCCATATTACCTTCAGAAGAGGCTTGATAAACTTGAACAGGTGACTGAAGGATTGGAAATGGGAAACGAGGAGCAAACCGCTGGATACAAGTTGGCATATCCTAAGGGACAAAGAGAAACGAGGAACGATGGTGGGTATCATGCCAAGGAGGTTCCTCAAGATACATAGTCTCAATAATAGCTTCGTCGGAAGAAAATGTTTCTTTTAAAGGATCCGACGAAATTTGATCTACAAGCCCTAAGGATGGAGCAAACGTGTGGAAAATCTTGCTTGAAAGAGCAAGTTCAGAAGAAGGAGCCGCTGTAGCTACGATTTCGACGTAGTTGAGTTCGGCAGGACTCAACGGCATCTTGTCGCCCCAAGAATCTACTTGGTCGATGGGAGGAAGGATCCACGTATCAGAACAAGTAGAAATCATATTGACGGAAGCGACATTCAGAGGTGGGGCTGGAAAAACACCCATGAGGGCGGGATCTTTGAAAAGCCCGTGACCCAGACTCTCAGTTGATTTGGAGGTATGCTCCACAAAAGGGATAGTTCCTTCCGAAGAGGAAGCAAAGAATGACAGCTGGTCGACAATAATAATCTTCCCTTGGTGAGGGAAACGAATGATACGAAAGAAAGATGAAGCAACAGCTTGCATTGCATATATCCAGCTGCGTCCGAGAAGGAGGTTGTAGGTTAGAGTAGCATCAACGACTTCAACTTCCATCTCGACCATTTTCCCTTCCGAAGAGATGGGTAAACGTGGGAGTATAACATAAGGATGGGATGCTCTTCCATCAAAAGCTTCCAAGGTTGTGGGAGACTGACTCAACGTCGGAGATCCAATAGCTTTCCAACAGGCAACAGACATGATGCAAGTTGAAGCACCTTCATCAATGACTGTACAATGGATAGTTTTCTTATCAATAATGACCTATATAAGGAATGCAATTTGGGGAGGCAGTCTCTGTGTATGGCATTCTAAGTCAAACGTAATTAAATCCGAGTCAGCCGGGTCTATGCCACCGATAGCGGATAGAAAGGACTTCCTCTGAGAAGGGCAGCTCTGGAGAACTTCTAAAGCGGACATAGCCGATGGAGTCTGGGCTAAATCCTCAATGATATTGTAGTGCTGAGCAGCATGGGCATTTGGGTTGTAAAAATATTTCCAGAGTACTCCTTTTGAAGGGGGTCGAAGAGGCGTTTCAGTACTAGGTCTCTCGATATGGACAGGGCTTGAACTAAACGAAGGAGCACTGGGGGGAACCTCAGGCTCTTTCCCGGTAGATGGATAATCCTTTGTTCGAGTACTGCTATTAACAGGTATTGTTCCCTCCATGAACACTTGGGAACTGAAGGAAGAAGGAGGTTGAGAGGGGTCAGTGACCATTTGAGTTTGTTGTGAGGGAAAGGGTTCTTTAAGCACCGCAGGGACCCCGGGAGCGCCTTTCAACAAACGACTAACTTCGGACTGCCGAGGGCAGTCTTTGGTATAGTGATCCTCATCACAGATAAGACAAGGATACTTGGGTTTACGTTTGGCACTCTCCTCAGATTGAGGTTTAGGGGGTTCCTGTTTAGGTTGTTATGGCTTATTTTTCGCTTTCCCTTTCTTTTTTGCTTTCGAGGCTTTGTCCATCGTGGTGGACTGAACGGCAATAACCTCAGAAGTAGTTTTAGAAGTAGGTATTACCTGAGAAGTGGTTTCAATTGGAGCATTTGACTTCTTCTTCCCAGGATTTGCAGAATTTTTCTTAGAGGATGAACTAACAGACCCAATAATGCCGTCAACAGTAGGTGTTGGCAGGGCTTTGAATGTTCCTGGTCTAGGGGCATCAGGAAAATAATCATACAATGTACCTGACTGAGAATAAACCAAGTCGAGGTATTGAGCACGCGCGATAACTTGCTCTTCAGTAACACACGGTCCCATAGCAATGTCCCGAGCTATTGGAGAAACGAACGAATTCGTGAACCAATCCTTAAGAAGCTGGTCGGGAATCCAAAATTTAATCATACGTCTATGCTGTCTCCATTCTTGGATTTGATCAGAGATATGCGTAGCTGTTGTCCGTCTTAAGGATGTGAGGAGGTGTGTGCCCATTTCATAATGAATGGGCAGCTAAAAATGAGTGAGGAATGCCATAGCCAACGAGTTGAAATTCTGAAAGCATCTGCGATTGAGCTCAATATACCACTTAGCGGCAGAGCCAGTGAGAGTCCTTTGAAAAAGGTGAAGCCGAATTGAATCATCAGGCCATGAGTTGGATGAACACCAGAGATGATAGGTCATGACATGAGATTGTGGACCTTCATTAGCTTTACCATCGAATTTTGGACAGTCACCAGGAATTTTGGTCGGAACCGGAGGCCAATAAGGATTATGAAGAATAGGATCATTAGTCAGTTTGGACACATCCGGTAATTCTAAAGTCGCTAGGAACGGTAACTGAGGATTGAAAGACATCTGGGGCTGCTGGTAGGATGGAGCACCCCGGTTCCAACCAGGTGGTGGTTGCCCCCATGGGCTTTGCCATGACGGATTTAGCCCCATGGTGTGTTGGCCGTAGGGATTTGTGTTTTGCCCCCCAGCGTATGGATTACCAAACAATGCTGCAGAAGCACCATATGGTTGTTGATAATTCTAGTAAGGGGCAAACAAAGGTTTCCCTTGAGGTTGTTGATAACCGTATTGTGGTGGGACCCCAAATTGAGCTTGAGACCGAGGTTGAGTTTGATAAAATGTTTGGGATTGAACTCCAGCCTGCATTTGAGGACCAAATGGATTTTGGGGTCCCACTTGGGGCCAAGGGACGGGTTGAGCAGCGCCAGTAGACTGTCCAGTAGGTTGGGCTATCTGAGCAGAAGGATAACCTTGCTGATACTGAGGTTGGCCTACCTGCTGATACTGAGGTTGACCTACCTACTGATACTAAGGTTGTTGTTGTGTGGCAGAAGGTTGTCCTAACATACCAGATGGCTGAGTGGGCTGGGCAGATGGTCGGCCCATCTGTGTTTGAGGCTGACCGGCTTGCCCAGAAGATTGAGTATACTGGACAGTTGGTTGACCAAGTGGTTGGGCAGCTTGTCCAGTAACTTGGGTATACTGGACGTTGGGTTGATTTGGGTTAACAAATGATTGACCAGTTTGTCTAGTATGAGAGCCTTGCTGGATACCAGGTTGAGCTTACTGAGTGGAAGGTTGGCCTGGATTACTAGTAGGTTGCGTATGAGAGGTGAAAAAAGGACCACTAGAGGCAAATGGGTTTCCTTGGAAGGATTGTCCTTGTAGGTTTTGCTGAGGTGGTTGTTCAGGTTGCGCATACGACGCTTGACTACCATGATAAAAGGTGGAACCCCAATCTATTGACAGCGGAACTGAAACCTCTATAGCCGGTTGACCTGTCCAAGTCCCAGGAGGTGGTAGATACTGATCTTATTGCCTTTCAAGTGGGACATTCGATGTAGGATCAAAACCTACGAATAAAGAGGTCGAAGGTCGACTAAAAATAGGGATCGAAGAAGCCACAGATACTATTGGAGGGGTTGTGACTGAGGTAACAACTGTACCGCGATGTTGTGGAGTCAAAGGCTCCGTATTGGATAAAATGGGTGGTGACCAAATAGAAGTCGGAAAGGGAGATGACAGAAAATTACGCAATGCTCTATAGCCAGGAGGTAGTCCCCCAGTAGCACGAGTTCTACTAACAGGTGTAGATTCCATTGTGGTGGGAATCTCGTCCCCTAGCACACCGGATTCGTGAGTCATAGTAGGGGATGTTTTTTCCATATCAGAACGAAATGGTTGTCGAGGAGAAGTGTATTCCCAAAAAGGGATACCGTTTTGAGAAGGTTCCCAAATAGGGTTCGAATAAAATTGGTAATTCTCGTCGCCTCGAGCACGAGAGTTAAACGGTTGTATACTTGGAACAATAGGAAGAGTTTTACTCACAACCGGTATCTCGGGAGACGAGATTGGTAATTCTGCCAGGATGGGACTTCACAAAATCCTAGGGAATCTAACGAAACCAGACCCTACTCAAACTAACGCAAACAAAATTTAACCGGGTTATATGTTATCGTGGTCAAATAAATTTTAAGACACTGAACTTGACCTTTTCATTTTTTAAGAGTCGAGAAAAGGACAAAAAGATGACTCTAGTCTCCTTCGAATATTTAATGAGCACGAAGTGACAAGACGCTCACAGGCACCTTTTCTTTTAAGGAGTCCGAAAAGGATCAAAAGTGACTACTCTGGAGAACTAGGCAAGAGGTTTACCAAACAATCCGTAAAACTGCTTATACACCTTGGCAATCAGATGAAAACCAAGGACTTCCCGTACTGCAATCAATCTTCCTGAATGCTGTGTTCAGTGCATTATGGCTTGTAAGGCGGAAGACCCGGCTTCCTATGGATAAAGGATGCAAACCTAGTGGAGTCTCCCCATATATACGCGATGGTACATGGGAGCCCAATCCGTACTGGCACCTATCGTTTCACCGTGGAGGAATCACCCAACCACTCGACGGTAAGCTACCAGGTTTAAAGACGCCGGAACACGTCTCTAACCTAGACCTCTAGAATATTTGCGTTAAGTTCCAATGCGTTTTTAGATAAATTTGGTTTATTTTACGGTTGATCTTGAATTAAGTTTTGATGTGAGGTCCTACCATATGATCTCTCAAAATTACTTATATGCAAACTACATGCCAAAGAACATCATTTCGTTCGATGAATTCTAACTACGAGAAGGTTAGGAATTTTTCAATCAAACAAAACGAACTCAAGCAATCAAACAACCTAATGCAACTAATGGTAAGGAAACGAAACTTTTCTTTTGAAAACACAAATCAACGAAATGTTCTTTTCCTTTTAACTATTAAACGCAAAAGATACTAGTTTGATTTTCTTTTCAATGGCAAAAAAATGCTTAAAATGATTTTGAGAGATAGCTACACCAAGCAAAAGAAATGAAATCACTCGATGAGAAGACAACAAAGTCCCCAAGACACCAAAGCAGTTTTCCAAATCAAAGGAAAAACTAAGGTTTATGAGCTATGTGATCTAAGCTCAACAAGACAAAAAGGCATTCAAAGGAGGAAGGCAATCGCTTGGAACACAACCAAAACACTTTCAACAATCACCGAGCAAATGTGGAGAGCAAATCTAAAGTTGGCTGGTCAAACAAGAAAACACGATCTCGCGGAAGGCTTGACACACACACGGCCACTAGATGCCCTAGGGCCAGAGTGCGAAATCAATAGAGAAAAACAAACACCAGGAGGATAAAGGTAATCTATGCACAATTTACTTGAAAAGTGTGCAAATGTAATCTATGCACAAATGAGAATTCTAATTATGCACGTGTGATCTATGCAAGAGAATTCTCAAACACAAGATGATTATAATGTAATCTAAGAACCAGTCAAGTGCAAATCAAGAGAATTGGGTGAGATTTCCAAAGATCAAAAAATAAAAACACTCAAAGGCGATTAACACTCAT